>CM064345.1:4346074-4485865 GCA_032595735.1 Pelochelys cantorii | reverse complement strand
CCCGGCAGCAACAGGCCGACAGAGAATCATGGGGGCGGGGGTTGCTGGGGGGGGCGGTTCCTACAGCCCGGGGGCGGGTTAATCCGACTCCACAAGAACCCAGAGGAGCTGGAGCCATCGCCCCGCAGCTCCATGGCCCGCGGGGGGGAGGGGAGCAGCCGAGCAGCCAGGGATACACGTGGGGCAGAGCCCAGGAGATGCAGCGCGACGAACCAGGGCCTGTCAGGACTGGGGCGTGGCCAGGAAGCTCCCGGTCTGAGCTAAGCCCTGGCGCTGGACTCCCAGCAGAGTCACTGAACTGCGCATGCGCGGTCTCATCGGTCCCCTCCATTCCTTATATCCGGGGCCGGGTTTTCGTGATTCCCCGCCCGTCACTCCCCGCCCTGCTCAGGCCCCGCCCACCCACTGAGGCCCGCAGCAGGAAGTGATTGGTCGCCGCGCTGCTTCTGGGGAGCGGAGCGAGGTGAGGCGGGGAGGGGCGGGGCGGGGCCGGGTGGTTAACGGAGTGGGGGGGTGGGGCGGCTGCTGCCTCAGGCCTTGGGGGCGGGGCTCTGCGTTGCCAGGGGGGCGGGGCTGTTTGTTTGTTTCTTTGTTTCCCTCTGCGGCGCCTCATTGGCTCCCGGGCGCTCCCGCGGCT
Organism: Pelochelys cantorii; assembly: GCA_032595735.1. NCBI lineage: Eukaryota > Metazoa > Chordata > Testudines > Trionychidae > Pelochelys > Pelochelys cantorii. The sequence continues at coordinate 4,485,228 of CM064345.1, read as the reverse complement.
GGGAGAGCCCCGCGCTGCGCATGCGCGAGTTTCGCGGGCGGGCCTCACGGCTGCCGGGGGCCCCGCCCCTCGTTCTTGACCCGCCCCGCCCCCCTCCCCCTGCGTGGTGCCTGTGGAGCGGCTTCTGGGTCCCGGAGGGGAGAAGGGGGGGGGGGTTGTGGAGCAGGGCCTCGGTGGGGTGGTGTGTGTGGAGGGGCTCACACGGGCTGGGGGGGGGGGTCTGTGGGAGTTGGGGGAGGGGCACAGCTGGGCTGGGGGGCGCGGCTTTGACCCACCTTCCTGTGCTGCAGGCAGCGCATTCGGCCCTCTCTGTAGGACCCAGCCTTTCTGTTACATGCCCCGCTGCTTCCTGTCATAGGTGTGCGCAGCACATTTCATTAGTGTGTGCACCCAAAGAATTTTTAAAAATGTACTTTGACCCCCCCCCCCCATTTGCCACACCCCTGACCCCCGTTAGCCAGGCCTCTGCAGGCAACACTCTCGGGGCAAGATGGACACGTGACCAAAAGTAAAAGGTGTCATGTGACACCCCCCCCCCCCAAGGACTTTTCCCATCAAGTAAAAGGTTGCAGGGTCCCACCATCCTCCTACCAATAGGGATTAGATTGGCCCCCACCAAACCCCTGTCATGCAACTATCCTACAATTGCATTAACCCAATATGTGTGTGACATTAACTCGGGGGGGGGGGTCAGAGAGGCTGGGGGAAGTGTCCCCTCTAAGAGTTTCCTCCCATGAGCAGAATGGATTTTGTGTTGTGTACCAGTACTGAGGTCATGTGGCTTGTTTGGATGTGCCACTGTGGCACCTAAGCTATTAATAAATATTTGTAAACCTCTACCTTTCCTCTCTGCTGCCATGTCTCCTCCCCTTGCTCCATCAGCTCCCCTGGTGCCTGCTGCCCCCAACTCCTCATCCTCCTCTGCTGTCCTAACTCCTGCCCTTCTTACTGCCCTCAGCCCTCCTGTGACCTGCCCCGCTCCACAGTCCTTCACTCCTCCCCTCCCACTCCTCCAGTAGCCCCACTCTGATAATGTGAGCTACCCCTCCTCATCCCCTCTCCTAACACCTCCCTCTACACACCTGCCCTGCCTCTCTCCTCTGGTGCTGGTCCCTCCCCTGCAGATGTCTGCCCTTCTGCTTCACCCCCAGAATCCTCTGGCACCTGCACTTTCCCTTAGCCCTGCACCCTCCTGGTGCCTCCCCCTTTCCTCACAGCCCCTGCCCCCTTTGCCCTCTTTTTCCCCGATGCCCATCCCTCACCATTCTCTGCCCCCATTCCCCTCACGCCCCAGTGCCCTCACACATGACTTGCTCCATCTCCACTTTCTCATGCCCCCCCTTCTTTCAAGCCTTCTCCTTGCACCTCCCCCTACCCCCTCTAGCCCTCAATGCCCTTCCCTCCTCCTTTCCTAGCATCATCCTGTCCCCCCTCCCACTGACACCTCCCCTCCTGCCCTTTTCCTCATTGTCTCCACTTGCCCCCCTGGCATTTGTCTCTCTTCCACCCCTCCCTTGGTGCCGCCTTCTCCTCCTGACCTGCCCCCTCCCATCAGCATAAGCATCTTCCTCTCCCGCCCCTTCCTCCTATTTTCCACCTCGCTCTCGCCTACCTTCTGCCTTCCTGTTTGCAGGGCTGGAATCTGCTATTGGGCCCCAGAAGTCCCTGCAACCCAGGCTCCAGATCACGTGCTGGATCCGGAGCTGGAGCTGGGCCGCTCGGTACTCACAGCCCCGGCCCATCACAACACGGCTGGTCCCACCACGAGCAAGGCTCTGCTCCCCCACGCCCTGCTCGGCGCGTCTCCTTCCGAGCTGCGGCTTGTCCGCAATGTCAGGCCACGCGTGACCCTGCCCCCTTGTCAGCCGGTGGTCAGGGCAGTGAGTGGTGTGTGTGTGTTATACACCCGAGACTTCAACTGCAAGGACTGGGGTCCCTTAGCAGCAGGCAACCTGGAAGAGGTTGACGGGCGCCCAAGAAGTTTACAGGGAGAGCTTATTACACCTCAGATTTTGACTGCTAGGATACACGATCCCTTTCCGCGGGCAGCCCTGGGGAGGCTGAGAGATGCCCCAATGGATCTGTCCCCTGGAAGCGACACGATCCAACGCTCAAGCTCTCCCTATATCTGTCCCTTATGACCGGCTGGAGTTCTTTTTTAAAATTGTGCTTGGTTCTGTTACAGCAACTGAAGGAGTCAGGTCACAGCTTAAACAGGTACTATTTTATTGTTACAGGGTAAACTTAGCTGTTAAATGCTACTACTGTGTTACAGATAACAACAGCCACGACAAAGGACAGGACAGAAATTACACTAATAAGTCACTTACAGGTACCATGAAACCCTTTTGGTTCTCTGACTCTTATTAAATGCATGCAAAATAGACACCTAGCAGGTATATATTCTCACCCCTGCGTTCCAGACTTGGCGTGGCCAGCGTCTTTCTCTCAATCCCTCGGGAAGAAGTAGGGCGAGGCTGGGCGTCCCACAGACCTCGGGAGACCAGCAATACCTGCCAGCAGGTATAGATGATTGGAGCTCAAATGGGGTGGGCTACTAAACCCATCTTTATACCCCTTGGGTCACGTAGGCTTCTTCCTGGTCTCAAGTGGCCAATTAGGAAAAATGGCTTTGAATGCCAAGTTTCCCACGAAGGGTGCAAAGCATAATTCACACCTGGGAAAATGCAGACAATGGGCACCTCTGGTATGTGATGGGCGAAGATTCCTCTCCTGGGACAGTGCAGGTGTGTCAATTAGGTGCTAGCCATCAGGGCGGCAGGAGGCCCTGGGTCATCAGCTAGCCCATTTACTGTCTGGTTTCTGTTTATTAGAGTCAGGGACAGGCAGCACACCTGCGTTCCCAGGGCATCAAAGGCTGACTGCCTTTCTCTTGCTCTCTGGGGGGGGGGAAAAAACAAGATGGGGTTCATGTCTGGCTACACCCCTCCGGCTCACCGTGTGTGACCCCGCCCCCCAGCGCAGCCCCGACTCCTCCCGATGGTGCCACCCGGGTTGATAGCTTCCCTTCTCCAGCCAGGGTCAGTTTGCCAGCCTCCTTGCCAGAGTCCTTCGGCCAAGTGGGGTCTCCTGGCGGAGCCGTAAGTGCCAGCAGCAACCCTACTGGCTCCGGTGCAGAGCGCACGCACATGCTTCCCCTCCGTCCCGGGCTGACAGAGTGGTGCCCCAGAAAGTGTGGTGTCCTACGCGACTGCATACTCTGCGTATGCCTAAGGACGGCCCTGAGGAGGGGGCCCTGGCATGAATGGCTCAGAGATGGGATTCTGGCTGGGGCAGGTGGCTGAGGGTGCCCAATGGAGGCCCTGGCGGGGGCAGTGGATAAACAAAGCTTTTGGGGTTTTTTTGTTTTTAATTTTGATTTTTTTATCATCAGTGCTGGTGCCTCTCACACGCGCTCTAGACCTGCTCCTCCATTGCTGAGCAGAGCAAGGTGAGGTGGGGAGGGGCAGAGCCGGGCGGTTAATGCTGGGGCGGCCCTGGGGGTGGGGCTCTGCATTGCCGGGGGGGGCTGTTTGTTTGTTTGTTTCCCTCCACCGCGCCTCATTGGCTCCCGGGGCGAGGGGATTGTGGGGCAGGGCCTCAGTGGGGGGGGGGGATTGGCAAGGCAGCTGGGGAGGGGGGCTGCAGCTCGGCTTGTGCTGGGTGCGCAGATGTGGCCTCACCAGAACCGAATAAATGGGAATAGTTACTTGTCTAGATCTGCTGGCAATGCTCCTCCTAAGATAATCGAATATGCCATTAGCTTTCTTGGCTGCAAGAGCAGACTGTTGACTCATATCCAGCTTCTTAACCGCTGTAATCCCCAGGTCCTTTTCTACAGAACTGCTACTTAGCCATTCAGTCCCAAGCCTCTAACAATGCTTGGGATTCTTCCGTCCCAGGTATAGGACTCTACACTTGTTCTTGAACCTCGTCAGATTTCTTTTGTCCCAATCCTCTTATCTGTCTATGTCACTCTGTACCCTATCCCTGCCGTCTAGGATATCTACCTTCTCCCGATCTTAGTGTCATCTACAGACTTGCTGAGCGTGCAATCCATCCCCCCCTTCAGGTCATTAATAAAGATTTTGAATAAAAACAGTCCTAGAACTAATCCTTGGAGCACTCCGGTAGAAACTCACCGCCAACCTGATATCCAGCCGTTGATCACTACTCGTTGGGCCTGACAGTCCAGCCAGCTTTCTATCTGCCTTGCAGTCCATTTATTTCATTCATACTCCCTTAACTTGCTGGCAAGGATATTGTGGAAGACCGTATCAAAAGCTTTGTTAAAGTCAAGGCATATCACGCCCACTGACTTTTCCTTTGTGAGTGTCGAAGCAAAGACTTCACTCAGTTTTAGGCAGCTAAACAAACAGTTTTAATGATCAGTAAAGCCAAGTGAGCCAAACGTGGTCCCAGCAGAGCCGGGCCCAGTAAGGCTGGCTAATACAGTCAATCCTAGTATTTTGTACCCTTAACCAAACAAGTCTGACGTCAGGGCAAGAAATCAAAGCGAACTTCAAAGAGGAATTATTCTCAGCAAAGAAAGAAACAGGTGTTTTTTTAGGGAGTTCCAGCTTTAGCTCAAAATAGTTCATTAACATATTCCAACAGCGCATCCCTCGGGCCTCTCCCCACCTCAGTGAAGGCCAGTTCACTCCCTCTAGTATACGTGCAGACACAAGAAACTGAAATGACTTTTGTTATACAGAATGGCTTCTAGCTAAATATGAAATGGTCTCTACATGAGTTTGGGCTTGTTTATGTTTCTCCTGGATCATGGATTCCTAGGTTAGATCGATGCATAGACAGGCACTGAGCTTCCATGTCAGAGGATGAGTTAATGTCCAGTTCTTGTGACTTTCCCAGAAATCCTCCCCAAGGGAATTGAATGTCCCTGTGAAAGGCTGTCTGCTGAGTATACTCACTGGCTACGTCTAGACTGGCACGATTTTCTGCAAATGCTTTTAATGGAAAAGTTTTTCTGTTAAAAGCATTTGCGGAAAAGAACGTCTAGATTGGCACGGATGCTTTTGCACAAAAGCATCCGTGGCCGATCTAGACGCGGTTTTGTGCAAAAAAGCCCCAATCGCCATTTTTGCCTTCGGGGCTTGTTTGCGCAAAACAATACCACGTTGTCTACACTGGCCCTCTTGTGCAAAAGCATTTGCTCAAGAGGGCTTTTGCCCGAGCGGGAGCGTCAAAGTATTTGCACAAGAAGCACTGATTTTGTACATTACAAAGTCAGTACTCTTGCGCAAATTCAAGCGGCCAGTGTAGACAGCTGGCAAGTTTTTGCGCAAATGCAGCCGCTTTTGCGCAAAATCTTGCCAGTCTAGACGCAGCCACTTTGTTTCTTTTTCCTCCCTGGGTATCTCTTTCCTCCCTGGGTATCTCTGTCAGGCTGCTGCTGAGTCCTGCCTCCTGCTCTGGGTTTGAATTGCTAGTGCCCATTAATAACAGAAGATGCTGCCCATGGCAGACATGGGGACATCCCTTTCAGAGGGATACGGGCCAAGGGAAATGCTGAGAGAGACACCTCTGCCTAATACCCACAGAATATAGTCAGATGTCATACGTTTTAGGGTTTTCCAAGAAGTTGTCCTTGCTGCGTACTTATCTCCCCATGAAAGGGCCCCGGGCTCCATCCATGCCCCTGACCAGCCCTTTCCCTGTTTTCATACAGAAACAGACACAAGCTGAGAGGCTGAAGATTGTGGCCGAGTTTCAGCAGCTGCAGCAGTTCCTGGAGGAACAAGAGTGACTCCTGCTGGCCCAACTGGAGAAGCTGGAGGAGGAGATTAAGAGGCTCCAGACTGACGCTCACAGGAAACTCTCCGCACAGATTTCCCGTCTCAGCAAGCGGATCGGTGAGCTGGAGGGGAAGTGTCAGAGACCAGCGAGTGAATTCCTGCAGGTGAGACTGAGGGAGAAACATCCCAGCTCCCCACAAAAGGAAGAGAGGCTCCTGAATAACAAGCGCTGGGGTCCAGCCGTCAGATCTGGGTGTAACTCGACGTGTGCATTGCTGCCATGTGAGACACCGTTGTGCTTTGCAGAGTCACAGGCACAGACCTATTGGAGATGGCAAAGCCCCATTAGCTCACAGTATCTATGGCCCTGGGGCCAGGTCAGGGCGTCTCTTCCCCATATTTACAAAATGTCTTCCCTGTGTGTGTCCAGTGCAGCTGAGATTCTTTTCTGTCTCTTTTCTCTAGGACATCAGAAACACCTTGAACAGGTATGTGGCTCTTACTCCTGTCATACTGCACAGCGCATGGAAAGAGCTTGGAGCTGATGTTGGCACCACATCTCCCCAGGGCTCTACAGCCAGATGTTGGATAGAAATGTCTCTGACTCACTTGATTCTGAGGGTCTCACCCTTGCACACCAGACTCTGGAATTCCCCATTCAGGGGCACAATCTGACTTCAGATATTTCCTAGAGCTGTCACCTACCTGGGGACTTGCTGCCTCAGGACTGTGGGGCTGGAATATGGGTCTGTCACTGCTGGGCACTGGGCACATTCAGCCCAGGGCAGCGGGGACCCACAGTCTGTCCTACCTGAGGGCTGTTTGGAGACATGTATGGAAGGAGCTGGGGAGGGAGGAGTTGGTGTCTCAGTCTGTTTCCTAGTGGGCAGATTCCTGCAGCCCTTCACCTGGGAACCTCCTGTCCCTCATCGCCTGGAGGCCAAAGAATGAACTGGCCATTTAGACTCAATTCCACTTTTGTCCCCAGCTGGTCTCTCTGGGCTGTAGGTGAAGAACAGCAATGGAACCTTTCAGGGGAAGGTTGCACAGCCATGGACTGTGTTGCCCCTGCTCTCAGGCTGGGGAAATTCAAGGAATTCTAACTCCAAGCCTCTTAGAGCTGAGACTCACTAGCCAAATCTTATAATCAGTAAATGAAATAGAATCACATGGAATTGTTTCTGTCCAGGTGTGAGATGGGGCAGTTCCAGGTGCCAGAGGAGATTTCCCCTGAACTGGAAGAACAAGTCATAAGAACATAAGAACGGCCGTACTGAGTCAGACCAAAGGTCCATCTAGCCCAGTATCCTGTCTCCTGACAGTGGCCAGCACCAGGTGCCCCAGAGAGGGCAGACCAAAGACAATGATCAAGCGATTTGTCTCCTGCCATCCCTCTCGAGCCTCTGACAAACAGAGGCCAGGGACACCATTTTATCCCCTGGCTAATAGTCTTTTATGGACCTAACCTCCATTAATTTATCTAGCTTCTCTTTAAACTCTGTTCTAGTCCTAGCCTTCGCAGCCTCCTCTGGCAAGGAGTTCCACAGGTTGACTACACGCTGTGTGAAGAAGAACTTTCTTTTATTAGTTTTAAACCTGCTACCCATTAACTTCATTTGGTGTCCTCTAGTTCTTCTATTATGAGAACTAATAAATAACTTTTCTTTATTCGCCCTCTCCACACTACACATGATTTTATATACCTCTATCATATCCCCCCTCAGTCTCCTCTCTTCTGAACTGAAAAGTCCCAATCATTTTAACCTCTCTTCATATGGGACCCATTCCAAACCCCAAATAATTTTAGTTGCCCTTTTCTGAACCCTTTCCAAGGCCAAAATATCTTTTTTAAGGTGAGGAGACCACGTCTGTACACATTATTCAAGATGTTACCATAGTTTTATACAGGGGCAGTAAGATATTCTGTGTCCATTTCTTAATAATTCCTAGCATCCTATTTGCCTTTTTGACCGCCGCAGCACACTGTGTAGATGTTTTCAGAGAACTATCCACGATAATGCCAAGATCTCTTTCCTGATTTGTCATAGCCAAATTAGCCCCCATCATACTGTACGTATAGTTGGGGTTATTTTTCCCAATGTGCATTACTTTATACTTATCCACATTAAATTTCCTTTCCCGTTTTGTTGCCTAATCACTCAGTTTGGTGAGATCTTTTTGGAGTCCCTCACAGTCTGCTTCTGTCTTGACTATCCTAAACAGTTTGGTATCATCTGCAAACTTTACCACCTCACTGCTTACCCCTTTCTCCAGATCATTTATGAATAAGTTGAACAGGATTGGTCCTAGGACTGACCCTTGTGGGACACCACTAGTTACCCCTCTCCATTGTGAAAATGTACCATTTATTCCTACTCTTTGTTTCCTGTCTTTTAAGCAGTTCTCAATCCATAAAAGGACCTTCCCTCTTATCCCATGGCAATGTAATTTACACAAGAGCCTTTGGTGAGGGACCTTGTCAAAGGCTTTCTGAAAATCTAAGTAAACTGCATCTACTGGATCTCCCTTGTCCGCATGTTTGTTAACCCCTTCAAAGAACTCTAAGGGTATGTCTACACTACCACCCTAGTTCGAACTAGGGTGGTTAATGTAGGCATTCGAAGTTGCAAATGAAGCCCGGGATTTAAATATCCCGGGCTTCATTTGCATCTTGCCGGGCGGGCGCCATTTTTAAATCCCCTTAGGTCGAACTCCGTGCCCGCGGCTACAGGCGGCACGGAGTAGGTAGTTCGAATTAGGATCTCTAATTCGAACTACCGTTACTCCTTGTTGGACGAGGTGTACCGGTAGTTCGAATTAGAGATCCTAATTCGAACTACCTACTCTGTGCCGCGTGTAGCCGCGGGCACGGAGTTCGACCTAAGGGGATTTAAAAATGGCGCCCGCCCGGCAAGATGCAAATGAAGCCAGGGATATTTAAATCCCGGGCTTCATTTGAAACTTCAAATGCCTACATTAACCACCCTAGTTCGAACTAGGGTGGTAGTGTAGACATACCCTAATAGATTAGTAAGACATGATTTTCCTTTCAGAAACCATGTTGACTTTTGTCCAACAAATTATGTTCTTTTACGTGCCTCACAATTTTATTCTTTACTATTGTTTCGACTAATTTGCCCGGTACTGAAGTTCAACTTACCGGTCTGTAATTGCCAGGATCACCTCTAGAGCACTTTTTAAATATTGGTGTCACGTTAGCTACCTTCCAGTCATTAGGTACAGAAGCCAATTTAAAGGATAAGATAAAAACCATAGATAATAGTACAGCAATTTCCCATTTGAGTTCTTTTAGAACTCTTGGATGAATTCCATCCGGTCCCGAAGAGTTGTTGACATTAAGTTTTTCTATTTGTTCCAAAATCTCCTCTAATGACACTTCAATCCGGGACAGTTCCTCAGATTCATCACACACAAAGGACAGTGCAGATTTGGGAATCTCCCTAACGTTCTCAGCCGTGAAGACTGAAGTCAATGATATCTCCCAGAAAACGATGCGCTGTCAGAGACTCTGAGAGAATTCAAAGGTACCTAGAAGGGATGGAGTAAGGGAAAGTTGTTTAAGTATTAGAAACTATTCAATCTGGCCTCTGAAGCCAACCTTCCCCTGCCACAATTCCCACATGGAGAATGACGGCCCCATCATGGTGCTCTCCTTAGAGACACTGAGCAAACAGAGCCAACTGCTTGCAAATAGAGGCACAGGTTTCCAAACTCTGAACCTCCCGTTGGTGTCAATGGATCAAAATAGGTAAAGTTAATGTCATGGCAATGTCTTCCCCCAGTGCAGCTCTAGGTTATGACAAGAGGTGGTAAGTGACTGAGAGAAACCAAGTGGGAGGGGATGAGGAGGGAAAAGTATATCTCACTTTCAGTTTGTGTCTCCTGGGGCAGGGATGAGGCTGCAGAGATGTTGGCTCCATTGCTGGGAGGAGCCCAAGCAAGAGAGGACATGGAAGGTTTCAGACCTTTTCATACTAAACACTTGAGCGTGTCTCTGTCTGGTTTCTGATACAAGTGAAATGCAGAGTTCGGTGTGGGGACATTGTTATAAATAGGAGAGCCTGGAATCTCACTTCTCTTATTCCTTCCCCCACCAGACACTCTGCCCTCTGCACTGGAGAGAGCAAGAGGAAAATCCCTGGGAGCTTTCAGACAAGATGAGTTTTTCATGTGGAGATACTTTAAATGAGAAAATTCCAGCGAAATCATCTTCATGTGATTGTCATTGAAGTTACCAACCAAACCCAGCAACCATGGTGCACACAACCCTAAATCTCAGCCAGTGATCAGTGAGGAGCCCCAGGGGTGCTGCATGGGGACCTGCAGACACTGTAAGAATCACTGGGTGTGATGCTAAAGGGGTGACGTTAAAGCACACAATGGATGGCACCTTCGGGCTCAGATTTCACTGCTCAGTCAGTTTCAATATGGGGTTGGTTTCAAACAATATATAGGCTGAAAGGCTGGGAGCTGACTGGCTTACATGGTATCAGTTTGTTCATGGCGAGAACCTGCTGGATATGCAAGGGCTCTTCGGTCCAGTGCAGGCCTGGGCAAAATACAGCCCATGGGCCGGATCTAGTTCATCAGGCCATCGGATCCGGCCCACTGATGCTTGGCAAGCCATGGGCTAGTTTCGTGCTTGCCACTTCCCACCTGCAAGCCACTCAGAAAGTGAAGGTGAGCCGGAGGTGAAGGGGGAAGGCTACAGGCACTGCTTCCACTCCCAGGACAATCTTATTGGCTAGTTTCTGGCCAGAAAGGAAGCATTGTGCCCCCTCCCCTCCGGCTCATAGTTATTCACACACTCACATAGCCCCACAGGGTTGGGTAGGCTCCCTGCCTGCCTCAGAGAGGTGCTTGGCTACTGGCCGGGAGTCACTCAGGTAAGTCTCCTAGCCAAAGCCTGCCTCTGGCACCCCAACCTCTCCCTTCCCCTCTGAATTCTCTGCCCCCCACTCCTGCCCCCCACTCCACATACCCAAACTCTTTGTTCTCTTCCTGCATCCAAGTATGCAAGAAGCCTTCATGGTCAGAAATTCTCAGCCCCTTATTTGTCCACTCAGCCGCTTCTCTAAATTAACTTTACTTTAAATATCTCATGAGTAGTTGGCTAATCCAGTGCCCCAGCTCACACCTGCTTCCTTTACCCAAACTCCTTCCCAGACTCCTCTTTCCCTCCTGCATCCCAAAGCCTCTCCCAAAGCTCCCTTCTTTTCCCAGTGTCCATCCCATACGCTGTATTTCCTGCTTAATGTCTTGGAAGAGTGCAGCTCTCAATCACTTTCCAAAAGCTTGGAGTCTCCCGCCCCCCCCCCCACCCCTGATCAGAATGAATTGCCCACCCCTGGTCTAGTGGATACAGTTCAGTGAGAGTCAATAACTGAAAGCTGCAGCCGGAGAATTTCAGGCTAGAGAGGAGGCACAAATATTTGATGGGTAAGAGGATTAGCTGCTGAAACAAATGAGCAAAGAACTGATGGGTTCTCCATCTCTTGATGTCTTCATATCAACACTGGGCGACTTTCTAGAAAATATGCCGTGGGGAAACAGAGCTTTGTGCGTGGGTAGCTTGGGTAGGTGTAATAACTTATGCCACAGAGGGGACAGACTGCATGGCTAAGGATGTCTTCTGATGCCATGAATCCATGAATTTTAAGGTCTTATCCTGCAAACATTCAGCACACGTGTTTAATAATATGTATCTGAATACTCATATTAACGTCACTTCCTCTCTGTTATGGAAGTCTGTGTCAGAGGAGAGAACCAAAGTTTGGGCTGCAAATCAATGCATGAAGACTAAGGATTATAAATACTGCAGCCCAAATTAAATTAAACCTATGTCCACGTTCAGGCAGATGAATATGTGGCTTGTTTAGCAGAAACACTGGGTGCTGAGAACTGAATCCCATTGTTGCAGGCAAAGTAATGTAACTCAAGCCAGGTATTGAGAGAAAAAAATACAGCTTTCGGATCTAACTTGTGTGTGATGTTTATGGAATATCTAGACTCAGCGTAGAGTCCGGCATGTTTTTCACGAGGGACAGAGTCTGGGCAGAATTGGGGTGTGGAAAGGATTTAAAGCCCTTTTTGAAATGTCTCCAATTCCCCTTCTCCCCCTGACAGGCTGCAGAACACCCAGGTCTGACTCCAGCTCAGCCCCTGGCCTGCAGAGCCAGGGACAGGAAATGGCCGTGGCGGAGCCAGTGAGCTTCGAGGAGGTGGCTGTGTATTTCTCTGAGGAGGAATGGGCTCTGCTGGACCCGGGCCAGAGAGCCCTGTACAGGGATGTGATGCAGGAGAATTACGAGGCTGTGAGTTGGCTGGGTGAGGATTCATGTCCCCTTGTGTAACAGAAGCTGGGTGGGCTCTGGAGCAGCTGGGTTGGGTTTGGTTCAGGGTCCCTCATTGCCCGAACTCCCAGTATCAGCAGTATGTGCCCCAGTAATCCTGGCTCCTGTGTGAGAGGAGGTTCAGTGACATAATAGTGGTGCTGCTCTTCCCACAGCCAAGGTCTCATTGTAGTTCCCACCATCTTGCCCATGTTGTGCTTTGGCCGGAGGTGTGAGTGGAAGGGCACAGGCAGGAATGGCAGGTACCAGAGTTGTGGAGCTGGGTGCAGCTGCTCTTAGTGTCTGCAGGGTCCCCTTGTGCAATTGTGCTAAGCTCCTGGAAGGAAGGCACCAACTCAGAGTCCTTCCCTGCTTCTGGTAGATTCTGTGCAAGCTGGAAGGGCACCAAACGGCAGGCCTGACAGGCCACAAGAGGAGGGCTGCTGCTGCTGGCAGAGTAGATCCAAGGCTGCAGAAGGGGAGCTGAGCTGCAGGAGCATCTATGAGCAGCAGAGAAGCAGCCCAGCCTCTCTCCACCTTGGCTGGCCACAGGAAAAGCCTGGCACTGCCCTGGCTGTCTGCAGGACTGACAGCTGTTGTGGGCAGCTGACAGAGCCCACCCAGGCACAGTCAGTCAGGATCAGGAGTGTGGAGCATAGGCAGAGCCTGAAGTGGCCAGCCAAGGATTCATTTTCCTTATCAGACAACTTCCCCTGCCTCCTTCTGCCTCAAGTAGAGCACCTGAGCCCAAGAGCAGGGCAAGTCCAGCCCCCAGCCAAGAGCTTTGTGGGCAGAGCCCATAGGGCTCTAGAGCTCTGCTGGATCCTTTCCCTCCCAGCCCTAGTGACCTCACATGTGGCAGCTCAAATATGAGTCCTGGCTAGGGGTGTCTGTCAGTCCTGCGCGTCCTAGAGCTCTCCCCTTATGAGCAGTGTGTTCCTGTCTTGCCCAAGTATGGAACAGGCCCTAAGGGAGACTGAGTTGTATCCTGGAGAGTGCAGCAGAGCGCTCAGTTCCCCATGGGAGTCAGCTGGGCTATTCCCAACATGTTATTGGGGGGGCGGGGAGTGGAATTAGTATGTCCTGGCATCTTGTACCAGCCAGAGACCAGTCTCTGGAAGGTTGGGAAGGAGCCTCTCTGGGTAGGAGACTCAGATCCTGGCTTTGGAAGCAACAATGGCACAGACCTTAATGAACAAGATCAGCACTTGGTTAATTTCTCCCCCAATAGGATTTCCAGTCCCCAAAGCTCATGTGCTCTCCTGGGTGGAGCGAAGGGAAGAGCTGCAGATCCTGGATCTTCAGGGCTGTGAAGAAGGGGAGATCATCAGTGACACCCACACAGGTGAGAAATCAGCTAAATTGATTCAAACCAATTTCTGTGTTCTCATAGCAGGTGTTGGTTGTGTGTTTTCATCAAGTCTGACTGGCCCTTCAGCCTGTCTTCAACTCCAGTCTGAGAGTGCTGTGTGGGGAAAGAGTGATGGGGGAGCAGGGTGAACTCAGCTCATGATTATTGTATCTTTCCAGCCATTCTTTGGGTGTTCCCCCCCACCCATTTTCTGTTCACCATTCAGAATTTTTCTTTCAGCTCAGCACAGGGAATGTCTCCTGTGTGGTTTCAATTTCTATCCCAGCAGGTGATGGGATGCTGAATGAGAACAGTGAGAGGAGTCTTCAGGAGGAAGGACCTGAGCGAATAGCTCCATGTGGGGTGTTAGTGGGAAGATCTGAAGGGCATGTTTCTCAGAGTCCTGAGCAAGGAGAGACTTGTGAGAGTCAGCGTAGCCTACAAAGGCAGCAGGGAAACCATCCCGGAGCAGGACAGGATAAATCCAGTCACAGGAGCAGAAGGTTGAAAACAAACACAGAAACTGTTCAAACAAAAATCCCCCATCAACATTCACCTTGTGCTTGCAGTGACTGTGCAGCTCTTATTAAACATGAAAGAGCCCAAAGAAGAGAGAAACCCTTCAGCTGCTCTGACTGTGGGAAAAGCTACAGTCAGAAGTCACACCTTGTTAACCATAGGAGAGCCCATACAGGAGAGAAACCCTTCAGCTGCTCTGACTGTGGGAAAAGCTTCAGTGAGAGGTCAAACTTTGTTAACCATAGGAGAGTTCACACGGGAGAGAAACCCTTCATCTGCTCTGACTGTGGGAAAAGGTTCAGACGGAGGTCACACCTTGTTACGCATAGGAGAGCCCACACAGGAGAGAAACCCTTCAGCTGCTCTGACTGTGGGAAAAGCTTCAGTCAGCGGTCACACCTTGTTAGTCATAGGAGAGCCCACACAGGAGAGAAACCCTTCAGCTGCTCTGACTGTGGAAAAAGCTTCAGTCAGACGTCGCACCTTGTTAGTCATAGGAGAGCCCACACAGGAGAGAAACCCTTCAGCTGCTCTGACTGTAGGAAAAGCTTCAGTCAGAGGTCACACCTTGTTATCCATAAGAGAACCCACACAGGGGAGAAACCCTTCAGCTGCTCTGACTGTGGGAAATGCTTCAGTCGCAGGTCAGAACTTGTTATCCATGAGAGAACCCACACAGGGGAGAAACCCTTCAGCTGCTCTCACTGCGGGAAAAGCTTCAGTCAGAGGTCGCACCTGGTTAGACATAGGAAAAGCTACATGCAAGAAACCATTCAGCTGTTCTGACTGTAGGAAATGCTGCAGTCAGAGGTCACAGTTTGTTATCCATAAGAGAACTCTCACAAGAGTGAAATCCTTCAACTGCTCTGACTTTGGGAAATGTTATTGTGAGATTTCAAGCCTTGTTGCATATAGTTAAAGCCACACATGTGAGAAACCCTATAGTGGTGGTGAGCAAAATTTTCTCTGTTGGCACAATCTAGCCTGCCTAAGGCTTTGATCCTGTCCACAAGGCAATGCCAGGCCCCACCTCCAAATGAGCATGTGCTGAGGGGGAAGGAGCTTGGCCCCACCCCCTCTTTTTGTTGTGTAGCTTCTAGAGAGGAGGCAGCGCTAGGCTGAGTCTTTGCCACACAACCTGAGGCTGGCATTAGAGGCACTGCTGCCACTGCACTGCTGGCCTCCAGGGCCACATGGCCATGTCAGGGGTGCCTCTGCATGGCTGCAGCAGTAGCACCTCTGGCCCTGGACTGAATGGGTGCAGCAGTGGTGCCTCTGGCATCTGGGGCTGGTCCTGGTCTGTGTGGCTGCTGCTGCAACAGCAGAGCCTCCCTCCGGGGTGACCAGGACAGTGTGGCTGCAGATATTGCTGCAAGGGGGCCCAAAGCCAGGTAATATTTGCTGTCCTCCCCAGACACTCCCTCCCAATCTCCTCAATTCCCTTTCCCCTGGCAGCCAGCACCCCCAACTTGCTCTGACACTCTCCTTTTTTCTTGCACCCTCTCTTCTGGCCCCACACTGCACCCTCCCCCTGGCCAGACAGCTGCCTGCTTCTGCCTCCCAGATCCTTCCTCAAGACCCCAACCTTTTCGTGAACCCCCTGTTACATTATTGGATTTTAAGGTGAGCATACAGATCACTTGCTGTGATCACGGGGAACTGTTTGCCTCAAATTTGGTACAAAGTGGGCCATGTGAGGTGTCATTCTATGTATATTGTGTTCATTCTATGTATAGTATTCATGTACTTGTTTGGAGTTTGTATGGGGAGTTATGACTATGGGCTCTGTTGATGCTGTGTATGGACTGCCTGTCATGGGGAAAGAATGTCCAATGAGTGACTATGCTAATCAGTACGGCTCCAAGGACAATGGCTCTCCGGGAGGCCAATACACAGCTGAGGAATGCATGTGGAAAGCTGCAAAGCAGCCAGGTTACAATGGCTGCTGGCATATGAAACTGGTCACTTGACCATGTGACTAGGTCCAGCTTGGGAGACACCAGGAATGAATATCAAACACCATGAGGGGGGCTCCATCTTGTCTTCAGTCTTGCTACTTATCCCAGATGAAGCCTTGCTAAGGACAGAGACAAGGGGAAGGATTGCTGACCTCTCCTGATATACGATGTACGCCAAAGAGTTTTATGCTAGCAGTTTGTAACATCTCTGCTAAGATCCTGCATCAAGAATTTGCTGATTGATGTATATAATGTATTCTCCTTAACAACCTTACTCTCAACCGTTTCTTTCTTTTATTAATAAACCTTTAGATTCTAAAGGATTGGTCCACTGTGATCTTGTGGGTAAGATCTAAAGTATAAATTGACCAGGGATTCATGGCTGGTTCTTTGGAACTGGGTGGATCTGTTCTGGGTTGGAGAGATTGGGCTCTATAACCCCTCACCTGTGTGTAAGACCAGGGCTGATTGCGGCACAGGAAGAGCTGGGGTATCTGAGAGGTTTTACTTCTGAGGCTTCCTGTGGGTGGACTGGCAGATAAAGTGCTCTGTATGATTGATTTGTGGCCTATTTTGGAAAGGTCTCCAGTCAAGGGCTATCAGCAGTCCTGGTTTTGAGCAATTTGCCCTGAGTGGATTCCCTCAGCAGTGCCCAGACCCGGCCCGGCCCTCTCCAAACCTGTAGACTACTGTTACTCATGGAAACTCACTGTTAATTACATAATTAGTCAAGCCATTTTGCTAGGGCTGCATCTGGGGAGTTGCATTTAAATTACTGAAGAGATTAAACCTTTTAACTTTCTCATGTTAGTTGATCAAACTTTATTGTATATTAAGTAAAATATTTATGTCCAATACATACAAAATAAAATCAATGTTTTTACTTATTGGAGGGGTGGAGAACCATTTTTGTATTGGGGGCCACTCACCCACAGAAAAATCAGTTGGAGAACACTCAAAGATGTGGCCCCCGACTGAGACACCTCACTCTTCTGGCATTCACAGGGTGAGGGGAAGAGACAGGGAGGACTGAAGTTCAGGGCTTCCCATAGGCCAGATTTACTTTCCTGGGGTTCCAGTGTTAGTGGATTTTGTGCATCTCCTTAGGCTCTAGGGTGGAAACAAAAATGTGCTGACCTGACTCTGCACTGGGCTAGTGCTGTGTGTGCCATGTAACTTCCTGCAGAGCTGCGGGCAACATTTAAGTCCTGTAGTCACTCTCCGACACACCTGAAGAAGGTCTCCAAGAAGCCCTGAAGGTTGGGTTCCTGCAGATCCTGGAAGGCAGCCTGCAGAAAGTGCTGTATCAGTAGTAAATGCCTTGATAGGTTTCATCACTGTATTGTTTTGACAGATGCCCCACCCCTCCCTTAGGCCTTGCTCCTAACCCCACCCCCTTCCACACCAGTGTTACCAAAAGACAACATAGAGGATCACGAGTCTTACATGTGTAATATCTTGTCTCCAGAGTAGGGGGAGGACTATGCATTTTATGCGAGAAGGAAACCAAACCCCCTTTTCCTGGTCTTTGGTCTGTTCTAGTCTTCCTGGCATGGGAGTGGGAGCCTGGGCCTGCCCACTCCACTGGACTCCTCCCAGGGACCTTACAGGAAGAGCAGCTGGCAGGGCTTCTTGCCCCACTCTAATACCACTACCTCTCCACGGGCCACTTCACCCACCGCTTCCTTCTATATCTTCTGCCTTTTACCTTGGGGCTCAGCTTGGCTGTGCTCTGCACCTCTCAAAACTCTACCCCCTGCTGCCTGGGAGGAAACCTTTTATAGGGACCGGGAGGCCTTAACTAGCAACAGGTGCTTAATTAACACCTGTTTCAGGCTGATTCCTAATTAGGCCTTCATTATCTGCCCTGATTACTGGGCTGTATTCAGGTGAGGCTAATTGGGAAACAAGAAGGTATTAACCCCACCTCCCAATATGGCTGCCTTCTATAGGATTTTGTAGACCTTCTGTGAGGCCTTGGTGTTGTACTTAAAAGAAGTACTCGGGATCTTTTTCAGGGGGATAAGGCAACACGCCACATTTATTGAACACACATAGAATAATCAATACTTATCATATGCATATGATATATATATATATATATATATGTCACTCATGCACTCACACACACACACACACACACATAAGCACACTCCATCTTGCTGTTGTTACCAACTAGTTGCTCCCCTTAACTTCACTGGCCAGGTGAGTTAGATGGGGGAGGGGTGGAGCCGGGCTTCTGCCGATCCGGATCGATGTTCCGATGGTGACAAGACGAAACCCGGGGTCCTCTGCAAGACACCTCACTTTTATAGCAGCTTCCCTCTTTTGCAAATCTATCCCAGATTCAAAATCTGGGTCTGTGTCCGTTGGTCCCTTTGTGCTGCTTCTCTCTGGGTGTTGTCTGTTCAGAGAGGGTGTTTTCCAAAGAAGGTGCTTGCTTCTAATCCCCAAGGCCATCAATATGTCTGCTCTTCTTTCTTGAGCCCACTTGACACCTTGGGTCTGGCTTCCACCCCCTCTTCAACTGTTGTAGCTGTCTGGAGGTGCTTGGCTCCCAAGTCTTACTCATTCACACCTCATTCATTCAACAGGGCAATTGATTACAGAGTGGGGGGAAGATCTTATTCTACTCCTAGCAAAAGACATTTTTACCACTTTAACTACATACTCAGTTTTCTACAAGTTTTCTATATAGGGTTCTAATACAAAGTTACAAGGTTATATGGATTCAGGTTCTAATACAAAGTTACAAGGTTATATGGATTAATACAATGTCAAGTCATATGAAGTAATATATTTAATACATAGATTTATTTACATTGGTAGTCCCCTGCTCTAGGTGTGCTGCACATTCTCCTACACCCCTCCTCTCTCCTTTTTGGGTGGGGGGTGCCTGTGGAGTGGGCTGCCTTTTTGTGTCTTGCAGGCCCTGGCTACCATTACATTCTAGGCCAGGCCCCCTTTTCCACCTGCTTTTCTAGCTATTGAGGGTGTGTGGGGTCTTTCCTGCCCTGCTTCTGGGTCGGAGGAGCCCTCTCCCATCTCTTTCGGGGTCTATTGTCCCCCCTTTCTCCACTTCAGTAGGCCTGACCTCCACCATTCCTGCTGCTGCTGCTTTCTCTGAGGCAGAAGAGGTAAGGGGGCTGCTTTAGGGCAGCCTCTGGAGTTCTCTCTCCTCCCACAGCTTTTCCTGTGTTGGGGATGTAGGGAATAATTCCAGACACCCTGGGTGCAGGTGAAAACAAGCAGAGGATTTATTGGTTCACACAGCTGGTGGAGTACCCACCAGGGGTTAACCTGGTGAGCACTAACTTAACCAAAACAAACATTAGATTATACATTCAACAGGTGGGCAGAGGGGAAGTGATTTGATAGGTCTAGCAGTGGAAACATTATGAGCACATAAGCCAATGGACTACAAGGTTACACAGGATCCCTGCCCATCACCAATTAAACATCTTATCGATAATACAGGTAATTATTCCTAACAAGCAAAATGAGCCAACATAAACAGAGGCATGTTGATGGTAACTCTTTCAGCCAGAAATATAATGCGTCTACTGCAGGGGTGATATTGCCTTGGGTTAGCACAGTCTTAGGGACCCAGGCTTATTTTCTAGGAATAAAGAAGACAGTGAAAAACAATCCTGCAGAGTTGTTTGGTACCAGTCTTATCAAAGTGAAGCTCACTTGGAATGTGGTTGCCAAGGGAGCCAGCGTCATGGTAGCTACTGTCTGTGTGCTTCCCAGGCCTGGCCTAATGATTTAGGATTTGAGTTCTCATTTCTCAGCAAGATACCATGGACTGCCTCAGTTTACCCTACAGTTCCCTCCTCTTGAGCTTAGGGTTCTTTAACCCACCAGGTTAAATACAACACTTTGGAACAGCATCAGTACTATTATAAATGTTATAATCGAAACTCGCCACATAATTTGGCAAAACACTACTCAAATCCATCCCCAAGATATTTTGTCACCAGTAAAGGCACTGCCCATGATTATAGATTTGACCTCTACTTCCTGGTTGAGTGCCTCAGAGTAAGGTGTTACGGCATGGTCCACGGTTTTCCCTATGTGTGTGTACCTCAGATGGCCAATCCTGATGTCTTTGGGCACCGTCCACCAACTCCTCAATCTCTGCCTGCAGGGCCAGTAAATCCTCCTTTAGGTACTTACTTCCTCCATGCCACTCAGGATCCCATGTTAGGTTACCCGTCATTGCTGAAGTGCTGTAAAGCCAAGTCCTGTGAATGGTCAGGGTCGCCCACCAAGGGACCGTTATGCACGCGGATGGATATGTAGAGGGGCAGGGCCTTCCATTTAGTTCAATGGAGTGGACTGTCTGGGTGGTCAAACACCAGGGCTGTGTCTAGACTGGCATGATTTTCCGCAAATGCTTTTAACAGAAAAGTTTTTCCGTTAAAAGCATTTGTGGAAAAGAGCATCTAGATTGGCACGGATGCTTTTGCGCAAAAGTGTTTTTGCGCAAAAGCATCCGTGGCCAGTCTAGACACAATTTTGCGCAAGAAAGCTCCGGTGGCCATTTTCACCATCGGGGCTCTTTTGAGCAAAAAATTAAGTGCCTGTCTACACTGGCCCTCTTGCGCAAGTATTCTTGCACAAGAGGGCTTATCCCTGAGCGAGAGCGTCAAAGTATTTGTGCAAGAAGCACTGATTTTGTACATTACAAAGTCAGTGCTCTTGCGCAAATTCAAGTGGCCAGTGTAGACAGCTGGCAAGTTTTTGTGCAAAAGTGGCCACTTTGGCGCAAAATCTTGCCAGTCTAGACGCAGCCCAGTAGGTACCATTCATTTGGACCAGCTCGGTGTTTATTTATTTCTTTGTATGTGACTTGAAGGCAGTTTACATTTACTGGAGTCACGGTTTCTCTTATGAGACCACAGCATGGTTCACAGATGTTTGATTGTTAATGGGAACCCATGCAATTCCCTAATTCTTACCAGGTATTCGTGAGGCCTTTTAAGGAGTCAGGCACCTGGCACCAATAGGTAGCAGAGTAAGTATCTATTATTGCAATGGTGAGGTTACTAGTTTCCTTGTTGTGGGCATCAGTGTTGTGGGCATCTTTACTTAAATATGCGGATGTCCCATTTGCCCGTGTTGTTTCACTTATAGATTTCTTATCATCTCTGGCCAAACCACTTTTATGGTTGGTGTGCAAGTTTTACAAAAGCTAAATATTTCATTCATGTGGCTGTTAAAGCAAAGCCAATCCATTGGGGAGGGGGCTGGTACCCCACTCCCATTTCTCCTTTTCACGTGGTGCACTCTTTGCTTCCTTCCAGTTCCTTGTGGTCACCTGTGGAGATATTGTTAACATTCTCCTAGCTTAAACAATTACTACACTATTATCCACTAAAATTATTCACTAAAATTTAGAGTTGCCAATATATTGGGCCCAATTATTAATTTTGATTTGTTTAAATTCATGCTTCTTCTTTACTTGAAATATCCTTTCATTATAACAATATTCTACACACAACGATGTTTGCAATATGTATCACAATTAAGACACACAAGACAAACTTGGACAGAACACAGAATACATTATGAACACAGAACATCATGATGTTTGTTTTTTTTTCTTTTAGTTGCTCTTCAGCTGGTACCAGCATTTCTGATGTTCTGAAAGACAAAGAAAACATTTCTACCCCTGTCGCAGTGGCACATTATACTTTAGAAAACATTTCCTTTACAGATGTTCTTGTTCATTTTGATCAGCCTGTTGTTACCTAATGATATGCTTTTATTTTGTAAACTAGCTTTAGAGGGTTTGGGTGAATTACTTTATTGGACAATTATTGGCTGTGCCTAGACTGGCATGATTTTGTGCAAATACTTTTAATGGAAAAGTTTTTCCATTAAAAGTATTTGTTCAAGAGAGCATCTATACTGGCACGGATGCTTTTGTGCAAAAGATTTGCTTTTGCGCAAAAGCATCCGTGCCAGTGTAGACGCTCTCTTGCGCAAGAAAGCTCAGATGACCATTTTAGCCGTCGGGATTTCTTGCACAAGAAATTAATGTTCCTGTCTACACTGGCCCTCTTGCGCAAGAATACTTGCACAAGAGGGCTTATCCCTGAGCGGGAGTATTGGAGTATTTGCGCAAGAACCACTGATTTTGTACATTACAAAGTCAGTGTTCTTGCGCAAATACTCGCGGCCAGTGTAGACAGGTGGCAAGATTTTGCCGAAAAGCAATTGCTTTTGCACAAAATCATGCCAGTCTAGACACAGCCATTAAGTTAAAGGTGGTATGCCAGTGTCCCTCTTGTACCGCAGACCAGGTTTTTAATATGTGAAACTTCAAACTATTCACGGGTGGTAACTGAGAGGCTTCACTGTAATAGGTATTCTCCTTACTGCTAGGTGTTTGCCAATTACCATTCCGGCAAGCAAAAGGTTTTCAGTTTCTGAAAAAGAATCATATACAGTGTTACAGGGTTACTTATTAGCGCTATATTAATAATAAAATCATTTTGTCCAATAAGTGGTGATAAATACCTTGTTTGTATTTCGACAATTTACTTCAGGGGACAGATATTTTATATTCCTTTGAAATAGCCAGGCTGTATTCACATTCAGTGTTGGATCTGAAAGCAAGCCAAAAGCATTATCAACTCAGCCTTGAACAGAGACATAGTGAAGTTTCAGAGCTTGGATTCCGTTTGTTTTCTCAGAGTTAAATAAATAATTTGTTTTCTCAGAGAGTTAAATAAATAAACATTAAGGGATAAATACCCAACATAAGCACTATGTGACAGGGCAGCATGGCCCCTCATGCCTCCGGGACAGGGTAGTGGTGGTCCAGCAGATGCTGCCAGACACAACATCTCGGGTATGCAGAGTGCTGGAGGTCTGACGCCAGCTCCTGACGTCACCACTGCGGCCAGCAGGGGGATGGCGGCACTGGCTGATGATGTCACCTGCTGTGCTGGCGGGGCCTTCAAAAGTGGCCCAGAGGCCGCTGGCAAGGGGGTGAGCCTTGGGCTGTCCAGGGAGGAGGCCAGGAAAGGCAGGGAGGATCAGGGAGCCAGGAGGAGCCAAGAACCGACCGGGGTGAGCGACAACCTCATGCTGGTTCCAGAGGGAGAACCACAGGCAAGGTAGGAAGTGGCCAGACACCACCAGGGCTGGAAGGCAGGAGGGAAATGGGGAATGGCTGCATTTTGGGAGTCAAAGGTGTTGTCTGGGACCATAATGTAGAACAGTTTTGAAGCAATTTTGTGGGTGGGCACCATGGCTTAGCTTAACACATGAAAATTTCCCGGTTCCCAACCAGGCAGAAACAGAGAGTCTTCTCTTCTTGTAACTCCCCTTCGTGCCCACAAGGCAGTTTGCACCCCTCTCTCGAGAGAGGGATGCAAATGAAGACATTCCAAATAGTAAATTAAGCTGGGATTTAAATATCCTGCTCTTCATTTGCATATTCGCGTTATGGCGCTATTTCAAATTAGCGCTACTTCGAAAATAAGAGATGTTGTTAACCAGGGTTTTAGAAAAAAAAGTCTAGTCCTGGGGTCCAGCTTTAGTAGAACTAGAGAGAGAACAAACTGCAATTTCCATCTTCTGAGGACAAGGGAAGAGGATTTTCTTCTCCTCAGTTCTATCCACATCAGCCCAGGGAGGAGAAAAAATAACCCTCTGCCCGCTGATTGTCCCCTGTCAGCTTCCCCTGTCAGCTTGTGTAGCTTCACCTCCTTCCACAGCAGCGCCAGCTCTGAGCTACAAATGTCAAGGTGTGTGGGACCTGAAAGTTTTATTCTTTTTATATTTGTATTTTAGGATTTAGTAATGTAGCCATTTAAGTATATATCTCCTATAGTTCCTTGTTTAAAAGTGTAATGATGAAAATAATAGTTTTGGTATTGTGTCTGTGTTAATGGGACTAGAGGAATGTTGACTGCTAAGGCCTTAACTGTTTTATTTATGTCTTTTTGCTTTGCCCACTGCAGATTTTTCTGTTATGCTCTTCCTTGAGAAGGCCTTGTAAAAGATTGTTTATGTGTGAAAGTGGTATGTATGTGTTGAGATAAAAGTACAAACGTTATTGCTCAGAACCAGCTGGCCGAAGAAGGAGGGGTGAGCGTGGGTGAAAACTAGACAACCTGGCATCAAGGAAGAACCATCTATAATCATCAATGTGTAACCCTACTCATAGGATGCTTCCCCGCCCCCCCCCCCCCCCCAGTGGGATTCTGGGGTATAGGGGTTTTCACTTTTGCTTCTCATACAGAAGGTCCCTGGTTCAAAGCCAGGCAAAAACACAAGGTCGTCTCTTATTCCTGCTCCCTTTGTTGCCCAGGTAAGCGCAGCACCTTGCTGCCAGGCCTGTGCCTGGGATGAGCCCAAATCCCATGTGACAGAGGGGGGTGACATCAGCTGAAAATGCCCCTTGGTGCCAGCCTGGGGAAGGGAGATGAGTCAAGCCAGGCACCTGTTGAAGGTTTGTGGGTTGGCCTCCCCTGCCCTTGGAGGCTGGCATATGAGGAGTAAGGGATATTTTGGAATAGCAGGTTATTTCAATATTTGGTGCTGTGTAGATACCAAAGCATTTTCGAAATAAGCCCCAAATGACAATTTCTGTAGCTCAAATTGTGTATCATGTTTCAACCCTGTGTGTATGCTGCACCCTAAGCTTGAAATAAGATGCTACATCAGGGCTGTGTCTACACTACAGAGACAACGCTTTAGTCCAGAGAACACATCTGCTCTTCCAAAAAAATTACGGAAGAGCAGACATGCTTTTTGGGCATCCTTTTGTAGCTCATTTTATGAGGAAGAAGGGATGTTTCAAAAAAGGGGTTTTTTTCCCCAACATTTGGACCAGTGTAGACAGGCCAAATGTTGGAAAAGCCTCTTCTGAAAAATGAAGCAGAAAAAGCCATGCAAACTGGGGTCCATCATTTGTGTAGCTTTTTTCAGAAGAACAGTGCAGTGTAGACAGAGCCTGAGTGTTGCACAGCACTGCTAGAAGACAGGGAGAAAGAAAAGGGTCTAATGGCACCTGCAGCATTTCAGAACAACCAGGCCCCATCCTCACATACCAGCCCTTCCTGCCCCCATCCTTACTGGGGTCTGCAGGGAACTGTCTGGACTCAAGCACACCCCAGTGTCAGCCTAAGGGTTGCCTGTTCTGTAAAAGCTTCCCTGGAAGTCAGAGAGCACCTGAAGTCACTCTGGTGGGATTTAAACCCACAACCTTTAAATGACTGGCCTGACACGCACTGATGACCCTAGCTTAAATAGGCAACATGTTTTCTATTGCACCACAGAGCCTGTTGGATTGCTGGGCTTGCTATCTCTGCTCTTTTCTTCACAGCATGGCAATTGCTGGGGGGAAAGAAAGGGGAGCCAGGTCTGTCTTTTTTGGAAGAGCAGGTAGGAGTCACTGAGCCCCCTGACAGTGAAAATGAGGAACAAGGACTGATCTGCAGTTGGAGAACATAGGCATCAATCCCACTACCTTTCACATGCTAAGTGAGCATACTACCACATGAGCTAATTCCCCTGCCTATAAGCACCTCCACTAGAGTTAAGTCTTCTGCATTTAAGCAGTGCTCCTGCCACCCCACCCCACCCCTTCCCTTATTCCAGAGCCCACAACGTCCCTGTGGCTGCCTGAGGTTCCTTTCTGAAAGGGCCACTTGTGAGACTGACACCCAAGGGCTGGCTAGCTTGGAGGTTTAGAACATGGTGCTCATATCACACAGACACATCTTAAGAGCAAGCCCCTTATTTCAAACCATAACGGGCTCGCTATTCCGACATCCCTGTAAACCTCATGGCAGGAGGCACAAGTGATTGGAATAGCAATTTATTTTGAACTAAGTGCTGTGTAGCCACCGCCAAATTACAAAATAAACTATTTCAAAATTGACTCGAAATAAGCTACACAATTGCATCACTTATTTTGAGCTATGGGACACACCCCTAGTGAGTTAGAGCCCAGCTCTGCCCCCAGCTCCCTGCTCCACCCACCCACATACTGACTCCCTCACTGCCATGTGGCTGTTTGCATTGGCCCCTTCTCTCTGTAACCAGGTGTGGCATAGTGTGTGTGTGGGGGGGTGCTGTCTGCTTTGTAACCTGGTGTCCCACTGACTCACCCGCCATGTGTATTAGCCCAGACACCGAGGCCCAGCCTGGGTGAGATAACAAGGCACTTCCCAGGGGGAGAGACAAAGGGAGGGAGGCGGAGATGAACACCAGGTTTGGGGGAAGGGTCAGTGGCTGGCTGGGGAACATGAAGGAAACAGCCTTTATTGAGGACTGAGGGTCTAGGGGTGACAATGGACTCCTAATCCAAGGGGTCTGAGGCATCCTGGTCCTGACTCCTGTAACCACATCACGTCTCTGCCGTGCTGTATCCTGGAGCAGCAATAAACCCCTCTCTGTTCCACTGGCTGGCGGAATCTGTTCTTGCTGCTACGGGGCTGCAAGACAGGGGGGAACCCCGACTCAGCGTCACACCAGGCTTCAGCCGGGACTGAGACTCAGGCAGGAGAATGTGACCCGGCTCCCTGCACCTGGGCCCTGCATTTCTCATCCCTTCAGAGACACTTGTTAGTGGAGGAATACATCACATTCACGAGTATAGATTATGAAACTTTTGTTCTTGTTGTTGCCTTGGAAACTGCAGGCTTCTTGCAGAAGAACTGTTTTGCTCAACTGATCTTGTGCAAAAGGTCTTCCACATGAGTGCGTCCACTCTGCCATGTGTTTTTGCACAAGAGATGTGCTTTGCGCAAGAGCATCCATGGCAGTGTGGATGCTCTCTTGTGCAAGAAAAGTCTAATGGCCATTTTAGCCATAGAGGTTTCTTGTGCAAGAAATTCATGTTGCCTGTCTACACTGCCTTCTTGTGGAAGAGCTCTTGCGCAAGAGGGCTTATTCTTTGTGGGAAGAGGAATAACTCTTCCAGAAGAAGCTCTGTTTTCCGACACTATTCTGTAAATTTACTTGTGCAAGAACACACATGCAGTGGAGACGCTCTGCACGTTTCTGCGCAAGAACAGGTGCTCTTGTGCAAAAAAGCCTGCAGTGTAGACATAGCCTTGGAGCATCCGCACTATGAGCGTGTTTTTGCACAAGGAAATTTACAGCTCATCAGAAGAGAGGGCTTTTTGCGCGAGAGTTATTCCTCTTTCTACGAGGAATAAGCCTTTTTGCGCAGGAGCTCTGACTTTTTCCAGGAAAACTCCCAAGCATTGCTCTGTCATCACTGAAAGAT
Source organism: Pelochelys cantorii (assembly GCA_032595735.1). Classification (NCBI taxonomy): domain Eukaryota; kingdom Metazoa; phylum Chordata; order Testudines; family Trionychidae; genus Pelochelys; species Pelochelys cantorii. The sequence goes on along the minus strand of CM064345.1, from coordinate 4,458,034 downwards.
GTTACAGCAGCTGTGACCCAACAGGTTACTTAAAGGCCCCTTCCCAGCCTCTCCCTCCCCACCAAGACAGCGCCTCCCATTTACACAGGCCTTTCAGAAGGGGCAGAGCTGGGTGACTCAAACTGCCCCTCCCCTCTCCTGTGTGGACAGCACTGGAGGAAGCTCTGTGGCACACACAGCACTAGTCCAGCGCACAGTCAGGTCGGCACAAAATCCATTGGTTCACTTTGGTTGTTGAAGGAGACAACACAGAACTGGCTCCAGCCCCCACTCAGTAACCTGGGGAAATGACCCACCAGGCCTGGGCCCCTTGGAGAGGGAACGATTCCCCACTGGCGAGGGCAGAGCCTCCCTCTCACACAGTCATGGGGCCTTCTCCCCCTGGTCCTGTCCCCCACTTCACTCAACACTCACTGCTCGGTGCTGCCAGGGAGGGGCCTCACTGCTAGTCATTGTTCCCATTCCAGGAGCAGGGTGAGCTTTGTCTTGTGAACCAATATTGAGGTTGTGTGACTCTGTTCAGGGGTGAGCCCCCGCGGCACCTGCCAGTTACTAACAAATATCTTAGCTACACGTTATGGGAGAAAGACACTAACCCAAGGGATAATGAACACAGGGCTGCGGCTTGTCTCTGCCTCCCCCAGGGCCAATAGGAAACAGATGGGAGACAAGCCATGAGGCAGATCCAAGAGGCTGGCTAACTCCAGTGTGAGAAGCACATGGAAAAAGACCCAGAAGCAGGTGAGAGAACAGCATGAGGACATCAGGGATACGTCTACATTGGCATGATCTTGCGCAAATACTCTTTAACGCAAGAGTTCTTGCGTTAAAGTATTTGCACAAGAGAGCGTCTACACTGACATGTGCCTTTGTGCAAGAGATGTGCTTTTCTTCAAGAGCATCCATGCCAGTGTAGATGCTCCCTTGGGTAAGAAAGCCCTGATGGCCATTTTCACCACAGGGCTTTCTTGCACAAGAAATTCATGTTGCCTATCTATACTGGCCTCTTGCACAAGAACAGTAGCACAAGAGGGCTTATTCCTGAGCGGGAGCATCATAGTTCTTGCGCAAGAAGCACTGATTTCACACATTAGAACATCAGTATTCTTGATCAAGAACTCCTCGCCAGTGTAGACAGGCAGCAAGTTTTTGCGCAAAAGCAGATGCTTTTGTGCAAAATCTTGCCAATGTAGACATAGCCCAGCATCAGGACCAGAGCAGTACAAGTAAAACCAGGAATTAAGGAAAAGCCAAGAGAAGATGATAAAGTGAAATCTCTCCTCCTCTCTACTTCAAAACTAATTTTGAACTTTTGAAAATAGCTCACCACTCAGCTTGTACTCTCTTCCTCCAGCTTCCCAACAGGAAAGAATGAACAATCACCAACAGGAAACAGCAATTACATTAAAGCAACACTGTCCACTTGCTTCATGCTCACAAGACAACACTATCACTCATCCTCAGGGTTAGCAAGACCAACCGCTTTCAGGTGCATTTCTTTAGTTACCAACTATAAAAATGATTCTTGAAAGTACAGTCATAGGAGGTGTCTGCTCGCTACACACCCACACTCATGTGCATTCACTTTCTCCTCATGGGGAATGCTTTCACACAACACTTAGAAAACTAAAGAACAGAAATAATCTTAGCAAAGTGCTTGTCCCTTCAAACACACTCTACCAGATTTAGAAATTGGCATATTAGAATATGCTCCATGTCCCTGTTTACAGACCTATGCCTCCTGATTAGCATGTGGAGCACCTGGCACCCAATCAAAATCTCTTGCTGTTTCTTCCTGAAACTGCAGTTCCTGGGGCTCCTCTAAGTCAGTGGTCACAAACTTCCAGTCCACAGACCAGCAAGGGGCCAAGAACCCCTGCGTGCTGTGCAGAGGTGGAAAGTAACAAAGTAGAAATACTTGATTACACTACTCAAGACCCTTTTTGGGTATTTGTACTTTACTCAAGTAATTTATTTTTGTCACACTTTGACTTTTATTCAAGTTTTTTTTTTTTAGACAATATTGTACTTTTTACTCCACTGCCATTTCCAGAAGCGCTGGGTTACCTTGTCATTCAAACCCAATATCCCTGCAGGCCCTGCCAGCCTGAGACCTGAGCAACCAGGGCAGCTGCCCAGGGCTCCGTGCTGAGGGGGGGTGATATGAGTAGTCTCATGTGACCTTACCTGGGGCCAGGCAGCTAAACAGGAGGGAAACCCAGCAGCCAAGGTCAGGGAGGACAGAGGCACTTACTTGTGCCGGGTAAATCCTCTGCTCTGGTGGGAGCAGCAGCAGGGTGGGTGGGTGCCTGGGGCAGGGGCTCCCCATTCTTCCTGGGACAGAGGCCCCTGTAGAAGCCCTGTGGGGAGAGGTGGGGCAGGCTGTGCTGGAAGAGTCTGGGGGTGGGCGGCTGAGTGGGGTGGGGATTGAAGAAGCATCTGTGTGGGCACAGCCAAGTTCCCCAGCTGCTCTCCCAGGGCTTTGGCTGACCAACCTGCATTGCTGCTAGCCCAGGCTCAGCTCTACCAATGATCTGCCCAGCCAGGGGCTGCAGACATGTCTGCTGGGGTAGAGAGGAGGGACATGTCTGCTCAGCCAATGTGAGGGGGGGTATGTCTTTGGGACATAGAATTTCTATTTGTTCTCTTATTTTCTTGTCTGGCCCCAGTGGCCGAATGGACAAAGCACTGGCCGCTGGAGACGTGGGTTCAAGTCCCACCTGGGATATAGAACAATGGCTTGCTTTTCCCCACGGGAACTGAGAGATGGTTCCCCAAGAAGTTCCACTTCCAGATCCCATAGGAGAGCAGTTGTCTAGTCCCACCAACTCCAGGAGTGACTCAGACAGAGTGAGGTTTGTCTGGTGACAAGTTAAAGCCTGAGGAGGGGCAGCTCTGGCAGAGGCTCAGTAGGAGCAAGGGGGGAGCTACTTTGTTGAAACAATCTGGCAACTCTACATGGAGCCCAGGTGACAGGAGCCCAGGTGACAGGACACCTCCTAATACTCACTGCTGCTAGCGACACCCTCACACAACTCCCCCTGCGGGGCAGGCAGGCAAGGACGGTTACCCCCAAGTGACAGAGGGAGGGACAAAGGCAAAGGGCCTTGTCTGACCTCACACAGCCAGTCTGGGACAGCGCTGGGCACAGGACCCAGAAGCCCTGATGCTGAAACTCCCCCTCAGTCTGGAGTTTCACACCCTGACAGATCAGAATAAAGTGTCTCAGAGGAGCTACAGCCCAGCCCAGGGACTGCTCAGCCAGTGGGTTAGAAGCACCGGGACACAGAAGCTGCTCAGAGACAACCACTGGCTCATTTGCTGGGACTTAGGGAGAACAACAAGGTCCTGAGTGTCCTCCCTGTGACTGGCTACAGCTCAGCCAATCAGAACCAGAGCACTAGAACTGGCAGGGATCTTCTGAGACCAAGTCCAGTCCCCTGCCCCTGCCCTCACAGCAGGACAAAGCACCATCCAGATCTACTTCTCTCCAAAACAGGAGGTTACTAGGAGCAGGGTGTGAACCCACACAGACAAACACCTAGCGGATCTTAAATCCAATGCCTTAACCACTCGGCCATCCTGCTAGTGGTGAGAAGAGCAGACATGTGAAAGTTCTCTCCCGAAACAGCCCAGGGACTTGTGCTCAGAGCATCTTCCTGTCCCATCTCTGTGCCAGGGCTTCCCACCGCGAGGGCGAGAGAGCCGTCCCCTCCCCTCAGTGAGGAGGAAAGCAGGGGAAAGGGAAACCAAACAAGACAAAACCCAACGTCCCCAGGGATTCCAAGGGACAAAGGCCTGGTGGAAAAATATCGTGCCCCCCCCCCCCCCACCTAGTGTTTTCCCTGCCTTGCATGTGGCCAGCCCCCATGGATCAGGCCAGTGTTTCCAGCCTTTTTTTTTTATACCATGGATGGCCAAACTCATTCACAAACTTTTGCCAGACCGGTAACATTATATTTACATATCTGCATATACATTATGCAAATAACAAATATGCAAATATGGAAATAAACTGTTACCAGTCCCTAACAGATCAGTGTTTGCATATATCTACACTAACAAAAAATGTGGCAGGAGCTGGGCAGGGAAGGGTCTGGCCAGGCTGGGGGCACCACCCACAGGAGAGGTTCCCAGGGAGTAGCTTTCTACATCCTCTATGGTGGCATTCTCGGAAAGGCTTCCAGTTCCACGCGCAGGGCCAGGTAGGCAGGCAGAGCTTCAGAGTCTCAATGCATGGATGAGACGATGGTGTAGGGAAGAGGGGTTTGGATTTATTAGGAACTGGGGACACTTTTGGGAGAGGGGGAGCCTATACAGGAAGGATGGGCTCCACCTAAACCAGGGTGGAACCAGACTGCTGGCACTAAACATTAAAAAGGCTGTAGAGCAGTTTTTAAACTAAGAGATGGGGGAAAGCCGATTGGTGCGGAGATGCACGTAAATCGGAGGGAGACTTCCCTTAGAGGAGAATCCATTGATAGAGAGTCTCTAAGCTGTAGTCAGAAAGAGAGGAGGGGAGAGGGCAAACCATGGGCCAGAGCAGACAAACAACCGCATACAAAGGAATCCAATGCACCAGGGAAGGGCAGACAAATAAGCAGTGGCAAATTTTTAAAGTGCTTCTACACAAATGCTTGGAGTCTGACTAATAAGGTGGGTGAACTAGAGTACCTAGTATTAAATGAGGAGATTGACATAATAGGCATCACTGAAACCTGGTGGAATGAGGAAAATCTGTGGGACACAATCATACCGGGATATAAAATATATCGAAAGGATAGAGCAGGCCGGGTGGGTGGCGGAGTGGCACTGTATGTGAAAGATAATGTAGAATCAAATGAAATAAAAATATTAAGTGAATCAACATGCTCACTAGAATCACTATGGATAGTAATTACATGCTCCAATAATAAGAAATTAGCAGTAGGGATATATTACCGACCACCTGACCAGGACAGTGATACTGACATTGAAATGCCGAGGGAGATTAGAGAAGCTACCAAAATAAAGAACTCTATAATAATGGGGGATTTTAATTATCCCCATATTGACTGGGTACATGTCACCTCAGGAAGAGAAGCGGAGATAAAATTTCTCAATGGCCTAAATGACTGCTTCTTGGAGCAGCTGGTGCAGGAACCCACAAGGGGAGAGGCAATTCTCGATTTAGTCCTGAGTGGAGTGCAGGATCAGGTCCAGGAAATAACCGTTACAGGACCGCTTGGGAATAGTGACCATAATATAATAACATTCAACATTCCTGTGGTGGGTAGAACACCTCAGCAGTCCAGCACCCTGGCATTTAATTTCAAAAAGGGGAATTACACAAAAATGAGGAGGCTAGTTAAACAGAAATTAAAAGGCACAGTGACTAGAGCCAAATCCCTGCAAGCTGCATGGAAACTTTTTAAAGACACCATAATAGAGGCCCAACTTAAATGTATACCCCAAATTAAAAAACATAGCAAGAGACCTAAAAAAGTGTCACCGTGGCTTAACCACCATGTAAAAGAAGCAGTGAGGGACAAAAAGGCATCTTTTAAGAAGTGGAAGTCCAATCCTAGTGAGATAAATAGAAAGGAACATAAACACTGTCAAATCAAGTGTAAAAATGTAATAAGAAAAGCAAAAAAAGATTTTGAGGAACAGCTAGCCAAAAACTCAAAAAGAAATAACAAAATGTTTTTTAAGTACATTAGAAGCAGGAAGCCTGCTAAAAAACCTGTGGGTCCCCTAGACGATCGAACTATAAAAGGCGCAATCAAGGACGATAAAGCCATTGCGGAGAAACTAAATGATTTCTTTGCTTCAGTCTTCATGGCTGAAGACGTTGGGGAGATTCCCAAATCTGCACCGTCCTTTGTGGGTGATGAATCTGAGGAACTGTCCTGGATTGAAGTGTCATTAGAGGAGGTTTTGGAACAAATAGAAAAACTTAATGTTAACAAATCTCCGGGACCGGATGGCATTCATCCAAGGGTTCTAAAAGAACTCAAATGGGAAACTGCTGAACTATTATCTGTGGTTTGTAACCTATCCCTTAAATCGGCTTCTGTACCTAATGACTGGAAGGTAGCTAACATGACACCAATATTTAAAAAGGGCTCCAGAGGCGATCCGGGCAATTACAGACCGGTAAGTCTAACTTCAGTACCGGGCAAATTAGTCGAAACAATAGTAAAGAATAAAATTGTGAAGCATGTAGAAGAACATAATTTGTTGGACAAAAGTCAGCATGGTTTCTGTAAAGGGAAATCCTGTCTTACTAATCTATTAGAGTTCTTTGAAGGGGTTAACAAACATGCGGACAAGGGGGATCCAGTAGATATAGTATACTTAGATTTTCAGAAAGCCTTTGACAAGGTGCCTCACCAAAGGCTCTTGTGTAAATTACATGGCCATGGGATAAGAGGGAATGTCCTTTCTTGGATTGAGAACTGGTTAAAAGACAGGAAACAAAGGGTAGGAATAAATGGTAAATTTTCAGAATGGAGAGGGGTAACTAGTGGTGTCCCCCAAGGTTCAGTCCTAGGACCAATCCTGTTCAACTTTTTCATAAATGATCTGGAGAAAGGGGTAAGCAGTGAGGTGGTAAAGTTTGCAGATGATACCAAACTGTTTAGGATAGTCAAGACAGAAGCAGACTGTGAGGGACTCCAAGAAGATCTCACCAAACTGAGTGAGTGGGCAACAAAATGGCAAATGAAATTTAATGTGGATAAGTGTAAAGTAACGCACATCGGGAAAAATAACCCCAACTATACGTACAGTATGATGGGGGCTAATTTGGCTACGACAAATCAGGAAAGAGATCTTGGAGTTATCGTGGACAGTTCTCTGAAAACTTCCACGCAGTGTGCAGCGGCGGTCAAAAAGGCAAATAGGATGCTAGGAATTATTAAGAAAGGGATAGAAAATAAGACCCAGAATATCTTACTGCCCCTGTATAAAACTATGGTACGCCCGCATCTTGAATACTGTGTACAGATGTGGTCTCCTCACCTCAAAAAAGATATTTTGGCCTTGGAAAGGGTTCAGAAAAGGGCAACTAAAATGATAAGGGGTTTGGAACGGGTCCCATATGAGGAGAGGCTAAAGAGACTGGGACTTTTCAGTTTAGAAAAGAGGAGACTGAGGGGGGATATGATAGAGGTATATAAAATCATGAGTGGTGTGGAGAGGGCCGATAAAGAGAAGTTATTTATTAGTTCCCTAAATAGAAGAACTAGAGGACACCAAATGAAATTAATGGGTAGCAGGTTTAAAACTAATAAAAGAAAGTTCTTCTTCACACAGCGTGTAGTCAACCTGTGGAACTCCTTGCCAGAGGAGGCTGTGAAGGCTAGGACTATAATAGAGTTTAAAGATAAGCTAGATAATTTCATGGAGGTTAGGTCCATAAAAGGCTATTAGCCAGGGGATAAAATGGTGTCCTTGGCCTCTGTTTGTCAGAGGCTGGAGAGAGATGGCAGGAGACAAATCGCTTGATCATTGTCTTCGGTCCACCCTCTCTGGGGCACCTGGTGCTGGCCACTGTCGGCAGACAGGATACTGGGCTAGATGGACCTTTGGTCTGACCCAGTATGGCCATTCTTATGTTCTTATGTTCTTCGGGTGAAGCACCCATGACAGCCCCTGTCCTGCTGGGTTCTCTTGCCCCTCTGCTGGGAGGCCATCCCTTTCGGGGGGCTCTTGACCTGACACTCGTCGAAGGGCCAACCTGGGCAAAGCAGCCTGCCCCAGGCACCCTTCCATAGCCTCAGCTGGCAGAGCAGAGGACTGTAGTTGGTGCTCGGCAAGTGTCCTTAGGTTGCTGATTCTACTCCAGCTAAAAGGAGAGATTCTTTTCCCTCCCCCTGACTGCAGGCCTGGCCTTAGGACCAGGCAGCTGCCTTGGGTCTGTCCCCTCAGAGCCTGATGCTACAATTGACAAAATGGTTTTGGGTACCAGCTGCCAATCAAATGTCTTGGGGTCCACAGACATCAAGACACGGCAAGAGCTGGAGGGGAACGGTGAATGGCTGCACTTTGGAATGTGAACATGTTCTCTGGAACCATAAAGTAGAACAGTTTGAGGGTTGCTTTCAAGCTTGGTACCATGGCTTAGTTGGGTAAAGCACCTGCCTTGTAAGCAGAAAATCCTGGGTTCAACTTGCAGTGGTGCCTTGTGGCAAGGCCAATGTGTCTTTTCTTTCCACCATTCTTCAACATGTATCTGGAGTTGGTTTTACCTTCAGCTGATTTTGGTGGTGCACTCACAGTGGAAGTAGGATGGTAGCAAAGAGCAGGAGCAGTGTGTACTGGTACAGGTACCCTCTGGATTTGATTTAGCGAGTTTTAGCTAGACTCGCTAAATCAAACTCTGGGAGATGGATTGCAGCAGAAATCTCCACCTGAGTGAAGACATGGCCTAATGGTGCAATTAGCTAGATGCTGACCAGGGCCGTCCTGAGCCATTCTAGCGCCCCGGGCATGTGGCGCTGCCCCCGGGCACACGATGCATGTGCGGCTCCGCCCTGGGTGCACAGTGCATATACAGCCCCGCCCCTTCAGTGAGTGGAGCTTGTGGTGGCAGGATGCCCTTGTGCTGCCCAGCCTGGCCCAGCCACTGCCGCTGGCGTGCAGCCCAGGGTCACCTGGGGCAGGCTCCGCAGGGCCCCACAGCTGCATGGGGAAGGGCGCTGTGGAGGTTAATGCAGCCCCAGCCCCGGGGAGCTGCTGCAGCCTTCCAGTAGCCGGGGGCACAGCATCTGATGGCAGCTATAAGGGGCACTGCACCCCCCTTATAGCTGCCATCAGGCACCCCAGGCATTTGTCCCACTAGCCCACCTCTTAATCCAGCCCTGACATCAACACTAACCAGCCCCACTGCTGGTAACTCGCAGAAGCCCTTGTTGCCCGAGGAAGGGGTGTGGCCAAAACACAGGCCTCACTGTGAGCAGGATTTGAACCTGCACAGGGAAACCATATTGGATTTCAAGTCCAACACTTTAACCACTCAGCCATCACAGCTCTGGATGAAGTTGAACCCGGAAAACTGGTAAATAATCCCAGTGCGCAGCCCTAATGTCACCTGCCATAGAATTCACACAGAAAACCATTTCAACAGTTGTGCAGAGGAGTCCTGGCTGTTCTGGTCTTAGGCTGCCTTGGAGGTGAGTTCTGCTTCAAGGTCTTCTCTCCTCCTTCTTGGTCTTCCTTTCCCTTTTCCTTCCTCTTCTCTTCTCCCCTTTTCCTTCTTCTTGCTGGTCTCCTTCTTGGACCCCAGTTTATAAAGAGAAATTCAAGCACCGCTTAGTTCTACCTTAACCAATTATTTTAGTATAATTTCACTATCCAGTTATAACATACTGTAACAGAATGACCTAACCAATCAGACCCCACCACCTTTGTTGATTTACTCCTTACAAAATCAATTATACAGCAAAGAGATACAAACCGGACAGATATCACACAGACAAACAATAGGAAAGTGTGGACAAGAATCATAGAATGCCGATTGCACAACCACAGCTATTGGTAAGCAGTCTTTTGCCAGACAAAATGCTTTTAATTAAGTTTTCTTTACCCACCTTGAGATCTGTTTTTTGCCTGGTTACAGTGGGTGCCACTAGGAGAAGACCTGCCCCCCCTCCTCACAGCCTAGTGTGACATTATTTAAATGTCATTTAGATGGAATGTGAGCATGTGACTCCAGGCTTTACAGCTAATTGCTATTCAGTCTGGCTGCAGAAGAAGGCTTCAGTTTACACCTAGGCTATGTCTACACTGGCAAGTTCTTGTGCAAGAACAGCCGTTCTTACACAAAAGCTTGCCAGCTGTCTACACTGCACATGTGTTCTTGCGCAAGTAAATCTACAGTGTAACGTCAGAAATCAGGGCTTCCTGCGCGAGAACTCTGACGCTCCCTCTCAGGAAGAAGCCTTCTTGCACAAGTTCATGCGCAAGAGGCCATTGTAGACAGGCAACATGAATTTCTTGCACAAGAAACCTCTATGGCTAAAATAGCCATCAGAACTTTCTTGCGCAAGTAAGTGTCTACACTGCTATGGATGCTCTTGCGCAAAAGCACATCTTTTGTGCAAAAGCACATGGCAGTGTGGATGCTCTCTTGTGGAAAAGTTTTTGCACAAGAACTCTTCCACAAAAGAATTATTGCACAAGAAGCTGCCAGTGTAGTGTATATGTCAAATGCATTAGGCATTGTAAATTAGGCCCTAATCACAACAATTCACATTGAGACTCAAGCCTTCTGCATTCCTCTAATCTCCTTAACATAGACACAAGACAAGATTCTGTCTCTCACTTACTAAACCTTAGAACAAATAGATATTGAACTAAAGCCGTAGAACGCTATCCCTGCCTTAACAGAAATCACACATTGCTACATTATTAAATCAGAAATACAAATACCAAACTCTTATTCTAACCAGACCCAGGAATGTGGCAGGGGCTGCAACTCAGGAGTGAGGGCACCACAGGGCCAGGCTGGGAGGAGCTGCACAATAGGGCTATGTCTACACTCACGGCTTCTTGCGCGAGTAATATGCAATTGAGGCTAAGCGTGGAATATCGCTGAGCCTCATTTGCATACCTAATGAGCCACCATTTTTTTCAGAAGAGGCTCTTGCGCAAGAAGGAGTGTCTACACTGCCCCTTCTTGCACAAGAAAAACACTCTTGCGCAATGCAGTTGTTCCTGAAAAGTAATAGGTGTAATGGCATTGGGCGAGAGGGTTTTTCTTGCACAAGAAGGGGCAGTGTAGACGCTCTTTCTTGCGCAAGAGCCTCTTCTAAAAAAAATGGTGGCTCATTAGGTATGCAAATGAGGGTCGGCGATATTCCACACTTTGCCTCATTTGCATATTACTCTCTCAAGAAGCCACAAGTGTAGACATAGCCCAGGAGTCAGGGATAGCATGGAGCTGGGAGGTGCCTGGGCAAGGAGCAGGGGGCTGTGGGTGGGAGTGAGGGCATGAGACGACTAAGTTGGCAGGGAAGCAAGTAGCACCATGAGTCTTCCCACCAGGGTCTAGTGGCCCAATTTCCTTCCCACGGTGCTGGGCCCCCAACCACTTCCACCACCAGGTCAGCCCAGGCAGGAATGCGGGGAGAAAGTGAGTCAAACTGTGGGGGGAGGGAAATGCTTGTCTTGGCTTCCTGGGCAGTGCACGGTGACAGCGCTTGTCTGTGGCAGGGCCGCCAAGCACCTTGGACAGAGAATTACAGGCCAAAAAAGACTAGCTTATATCAGCCAAAGTAGCTCAGCTCAATGATGATTGAACCAGAAATCTAAAGATTCATGGTTCAATTCCCTGTGTTGGCATGTCTCTAGGTGCAGCAGGCTCCTCTCTGTGACCTTGGAGATGCTGGTACATCTTCCCCTCAAATTGCTCATGTGGGGGTTCTGTGTGTGGCCCACCAGGCTACTTGTTTATTATTTTACACATCACAGAGTAGCCAGATTCCACCACAACTACAAGCCCCACAGGTTTGAGGCTGGTTTGATGCTGAACCCTCTGGCTCAGAAACGAGGCCCCCAAACTCCCCCTGAGCTCTGGGAGGCAGGTTTGCTGGTTGAATTCTGTGTGGCAGGTGACTTCAGGTTGAGAAAAAATCAGGTCTTTTGTCTCCCTGGTGATCTAGTGGCTAGGATTCAGTACTTTCACTCCTACAACCTGGGTTCAGTTCCCTGTCGGGAAAGCCTGTCTTCTCTACTAGCCTACAAATAGCCACCTTCTTTTCTGTGATTGCAAGGAGATATTAAAGCACCTGTAATACAACAGGTTCCTTATGGGCTCGCCTTCACCCTCATGACAAGCAAGGAAGGAAGCTCTGTGGCTGACACAAGGTGTGTTTTGTTGTTGAAGGAGACAACACAGAACTGGCTCCAGCCCCCACTCAGTAAGTTGGGGAAATGAGGCACCAGCTGGGGGCACCTCAGAGAGGCAACAATTCCCCACTGGCAGGGCAGAGCCTCCTGCTTACACAGCTGCTGTGTAGATGCCCCTACCCTGCTCGGTGCTGCCAGGGAGGGGCCTCACTGCTCGAGCCACCTGGGCAGGTTCTGGCCACAGAGGCACATCCCAGAGCACGATGGATGCTCAGACCGACACTGAGTGTTGCTCAGCACTGGGGTGAGACGGGGAAGGACAAAAGGGTCGAACAGCACCTGCAGCCTTTCAGAGCAGCCTCCAGCCCCACCCCCAAGTACCAGCCCTTCCCTCTGCCCTCGCTGGGCACCACTGGGCGCTGCCTGGACTCAGGCCTCCCCAGTGCCAGCCTAAGGGCTCTGGAGAAGACATGGCAGCTCCATGGGCAGAGTCCTGAGCCCCTGGCTGGGCAGGGCTCATTAAGCAGCTGGGGGGCTCTGTTGCAGGATGGGGAAAGCACTGTGGGCTAGCAGCGGGTGGAGTTGTGGTTTGTGGTTTGCAAGGCAGCCGGCCAAGTGGTTAGTCTGGGTTTGTGGATGTTCTTTACTGCTGCCCTGTCTCTGTTCTCTGCCTTGCCCCATTCCCGTCCTCTGGTCCTTCCCGGCTCTGGCTCCCTCCCCGCTGTCTGGCTGCCTTGAGCATGGGCTGAGCTCAGTCTGCTCTATCACTCAGCGCATCCCAAGGACAGAGCGATTGTGCCCGTGAGTGGCACTTTCTGCCAGCCTATTAGCTTTGTGGGGAGGTCCATGGAGGCGGGGCAAAGAGCTCTCTTGTTCGGCCAGCAAGGAAGCAGCCAATGCCGCACCCCCCAGGGAGCTGGCTGGAGACCATGTGGAGGGAGCCGCTGCCTCTCCCCTGTGTAGCCGGCACTTTCCCAGTGGGGCAACACTGTGAGCTTGGAGCCTGTCTCTATTGCTTATGTCACTGCCAGGCAATGGGAGGCTGAGTTCCAGCAGCTTTCTGCCCCAGCGTGGCTGGCTTTTGGGGAGACAAAGTAGGAAGAGGGAGGGGCCACTGGAGGCCCTTAGCCCCCAGCTGGCTCTGCCTGTAAGAAGAAAAAGGAAATTTCCTCATCACTGGAGAATGTGGGCATCAATCCCACTGCCTCTCGCATGGTAAGTGAGCACTCTACCACTTGAGCTAACTCTGCTGCTATAAGAATAGAAGCCCTCTTGGAGGCTCTTACCTTCTCCACAGGGATGTCTGTCTTCTCAATCCATAACTTGTGGGAAAGGAGAAGGCTCCAATGTGGCTCCTCCTCACACTTGTGCTTGTGACCCTCATTCTCTCTCTGGCCTCAAGGGCAAATCTCAAGAAGGAGACTCCCTGCAGCAAAGCCATGGGGGTCTCTGAGACTCCTTGCAGCAAAGTCTCTGAGGTTTCCTCTTCCCTGCAGCTTGTCCCACCTGGCCATTGTCATGGACTCTCTGTGAGGTCATCATCTCCCAACCTCCTTTAGCCAATAAGATGAGGGGCTGCAAAAGGCCCTTGTGATGTCACTGCCACACCCACCCCTGCCCTCCTGGGCTAATGTCCTGCCCCAGACAGCCCCTTTGCATGGCTGAGCTGCTCCCAGGGGTGAAAGTGACACTTTTGTTACAGGGACTGTTCTATTGAGCACCACCTCTTGGGCCCGGGGGGAGATTCAAGGCAGGAAGTTGGGGGAGGGGTTGTGATAGGACAGTACCTGTAAGAAATTAGTGTGGATTGGAGTGTGGGAGGCTCAAGGCAGGGATTTGGGGAGCACGTGGTGGGGGAATCAGGGTATGAGTGAGGATGCGGGAGGGTACAGAAGTGAGGACACAGGATTAGGGATGTGGGTGGGTCTTGGGGCTGGGATTGCGTGTGTGTGTTGAGGGGATCAATGGGACTAGAATCCCAGCTCCCTCTGCTCTGGGCTCCCTGAGGCCCTTTAACACGCAAGGGCTTTCTCTGCAGCACACTGAGGAGAGGAACCCCTGAGTCAGTGACACGAAATAGCCGTAGTGTGGATGCTCCACTGCTGCTATTTGAAATACACTCCTCTCCAGAGCCTCCGAAAATCATTACTCCCCAGTGCTTCCTGGGGCTCCAAATCAACACAGAGCACGTCCCCATTAGATCTCTGGCAGAAGGGCCACTGAAAGTAAAGAGAACGGAGGGGTTTTTCTGATGGTGGCAAACCTCTTTCTACGAGGAAGAAGCCTTTTTTCTAAAGAAGCGTTTTCAGGAAAAGGCAAGTGTGGACATGGAAGAGGGAGTTCTTTGGAAAGAAGAGGCCTTCAGGAAGTAACACAGGTGGCCACTCCATCCACAGTAATCACAACTGAAATTCAAGACAGCGTCCATCAACGTGGACATTATCTTTCCAAAAGCTTTTGGAAATCACTTTTTGGAGATCCCTTTCTCAATGCACTTTTGCTGTGTAGATGTTCTCTTTCAACATAAGCTTTTCCAGAGGCCATATGTTTGCTCCACCCCCATTTTCACTTGCTTGTGTGTGAGCACACAGCCCCCTCACACAGAGACTTGTGGGCCCTGGTGACCAGCCCTGTGTGTCTTTCCTTGTTCCCAGAGTCCCTACATCTGTTCTGTAGGAGCAGATGCTAAAGTGACTCTAGTGCAATTTGAACCTATAACCTTTATCTGACTGGTTTGGCACCCAGTGAGCACTGCAGCTAAGAAATCTAACAGGCTTTTCCTTCTGCTAAAGAACCCCCACCTGCTAGGCGAGCCCACATCTCCTCTCTGTGTCTGAAGGGGGAGGGGTCCCTGAAGTCCCTTACCTTCCTGGCTGGCACTGCTTCTGAAAAAAAGATGCCCCTGCCAAATGAGGTTATGGATCCCACATGCAAAGTGAGCACTCCCCAACAATTAGCCTGACATGATGATCAAACACAAGAATAACTTGAGGTTAGCAGAGAGATCCCTGCTACATGTGCCAAAGCTTGGGATTGAACCAGGAACCCTCAGACCTTCAGCATAACACTCTCCTAACTGGGCTACCTTGGCTGTTGCAAGTGTGTCTCACTGGCCTGTAATTTTCTGTCTGGGATGTTTTACAACCATACTGCACAAAATGGACATCGTTATGCTCTGCCCAGGAAGACAAGACTGGCCTTTCCACAGCGCCCCTCCCTCACTGACCAGAGCCACGGTTCCGTCTACGCCAGGCCTGGGCAATATAGGCCAGCGGGTTGGAGCCAGCCCATCAAGTCACTGCTTGGCCCACCCCCGCGCACTGCTAAGAACAGGGACTGCTGGGCTTTTAGTGTCCCTGCTCCCAGCACAATCCCATTGGCTGGTTTCTGGCCACGTGAAGCACCATCCCCCCTCCACACAGGCTCTTATTCACGGACCCAGATGGCCCCTGCAGCTTTTGCAGGGGCAGAGAAGGAGCTGCCTGAGAAATATGCTGAGCTGCTGGCCGGGAGTGAGCCAGATAAGTTTCCCAGCCAGAGCCTGCCTCTGGCACCCCAGCCCCTCCCTTCCCACAACCCACTGGTACCGCAAGTAAATGAACCCTCTGCCCCCCTTCTGAACCACACCCCTTCCAGATCCTGCACCCCAATCCCCTGCCCCAAGCTCCTGTCTGCACCCAGCCTCCATCCCAGACCCCCACCTCCTCCGTTACTAGCATGGAAAAGTGCAGCCCTGGGAGCGGTTCCCCAACAGAAGTCATTGTCCACCCCTGCTCTAAGGTGTGCAGCAGCCCAGGACCACAGCTGCTTAATGAGCCCTGCCCAGCCAGGGGCTCAGGACTCTGCCCATGGAGCTGCCGTGTCTTCTCCAGAGCCCTTAGGCTGGCATTGGGGAGGCCTGAGTCCAGACAGTGCTCAGTGGAGCCCAGCGAGGGCAAAGGGAAGGGCTGGTACGTGGGGTGGGGCCGGGGGCTGTTCTGAAAGGCTGCAGGCACCGTTAGACCCTTTTGTCCTTCCCTATCTCACCCCAGTGCTGAGCAACACTCAGCGTCGGTCTGAGCATCCGTCCTGCTCTGGGACATGTCTCTGTGGCTAGAACCTGCCCAGGCAGCTCTCGCAGTGAGGCCCCTCCCTGGCAGCACTGAGCAGTGAGAGCTGAGTGAAGGGGGGAGGCAGGAGCAGGGGGAGAAGGCTCCATGACTGTGTCAGATGGAGGCTCTGACCTGGCCAGTGGGGAATCATTGTGTCTCTGAGGGGCCCAGGCCTGGTGCGTCATTTCCCCAGGTTACTGAGTGGGGGCTGGAGCCAGTTCTGTGTTGTCTCCTTCAACAACCAAAGCAAACCACTGGATCTTGTGCCGACCTGACTGTGCGCTGGGCTAGTGCTGTGTGCGCCCAGAGCTTCCTCCAGTGCTGCCCACTTGGAAGAGGAGAGGGGCAGTTTGAGTCACCCAGTTCTGCCCCTTCTGAAGGGCTTGTGAAAATGGCAGGTGCTGTCTTGGCAGGGAGGGAGAGGTGGGAAAGGGACCCTGAGTGAACCCCTTGGGTTATAACTGCTGTAACAGTGAGGTAAGATGAATGAGTGGGCAGTTGTCATGTGAAAAGTGAGGCTAGTTTCCCTGACCGGGAATTGAGCTCCAAGGGCTGGTTCCTGCCCTGGTGGTTCCCTGCAGGGCCCGGCTTGAGAAGTGCCAAGGAGTGTCGTGTGTGGCCAGGAGAGAAGGTGCAGAAGGAACGTGGATGAAGGAGCAAGGTGGGGCAGCAGTAACAAGGGAGGGTGTCAAAGCAAGCTGGGGGTGCTGGGTGGGAAGAAAGCAAGGGGAATGGGGTGGCTGGGCATCAATTGGGATGTTATGTGGCTTTGTGTCCCTTTGCAGCAAAGGCAACAGCCACACTGCCCCAAAGGAGCACAGCCACAGTAGTGGCAATTCCGGGGTGGGCCCTGGACTGTGTGGCTGCAATGATGTGGTCCCAGGCAAGGCACCACTGAGAAGTCTCAGCCCCAGACCTGCCTCCTCCCATCTCAGTTTAACCTGTTTAGGTGTCTCCCACATGCTCCTGAAAGCCAGCACACATGCCGCCCATCCCTGCACCAGGGGGCAGGCCCTGGAAGTGCCTTGTGGGCACCAAGGGGAAACTGCAATAAGAAAAGACCCTGTGTTTCTGCCTGACTTTGAACCAGGAACTGTTTGCCTGTAACACAACTATGATAACCACTACACCACAGAAACATACTTCATAGTGTCTTCTGCTACTGCACTTGACTTGGGCATATATTTGGTTGCTAACCCTTTGGCCAACAGAGATTGCTTCATGGCAAAGGAATTCTCTGTTGTCAATTTTGGGCCCTCAGGAAGGGACCAAACTGAAGGAGGGCGGGCCCCCACCTGGGGACTCCAACCTAAACCCTGAGACCAAGGGGTTTACAAGCCAGATAATCAAAGTGTCCTGCATATCTCCCTCCAACAACCCTTCAGAACCTCAAAGGCAACTCTGCAGAGTGGGCAGAGGCTCTAACATACACATCTCCCCCAGCTGCTGGGACTGCAGAGTTGCCTCTGCCCACTTAGCTGTAGCTTTCTGTGCCCAGGGAGCCAGCCACCACCAGGGTAGGAAGGCAGGCGGGAAATGGGGAATGGCCAAACTTTGCCGTGCAATGGTGTTGTCTGGGATCATACAGTATAACGGTTTACAGGTGGGTCTGAGTAGGGCACCATGGCTTAGCTAGCTAACACATATGCCTAATAAAGAGGAGATCCAGTGTTCAATTACTGGGGGTGCCTTGTTGTAGCCTTTGCTCACATTTACTTATGCCCTTCTGGGACACAGAAGAGGCCTCTCCTGGCCACCTGTGGAATTGCTTGCTCATGAAAAGGCTGAGTGGAGAGGTGTGTTGGGAAGAAGGAAACCACAAACCCCAAGAGGTTTCTCTCCCACAGGTGAGAAGCAGCTGATGCCCACATACCCTAACTCTCCATGGCTGCAGGAACTGCAGAGGTTGCACTGGCAGGATCTCTAAGCGCTGACCCCCTCAGGGAATCACAAGGGTGTGTGGTGCTGGGTCTCCTACCCCAGCAATTGCAGTCAGAGCCCTGCCTTGCCAGTGCCAGTCACAGCAGCCTCTGCACCAGCTCCAGGCGTGTGGCTTCCTTCATGCCAATACCCCTCTCCAATCAGCCTTTTCCTGAACCAGCAGTTCCATGGGTGGCCAGGGGAGGCCTCTTCTGTGTCCCAGAAGGACATAGGAAAATGTGAGCAAAGGCTACAACAAGGTGCAACTAGGAGTCAAACCCAGGATCTCCTGTTGAAGAGAGAAATGCTTTAGCCCACTAAGCCACAGTGGCACCCTCAAAAGTCACTTTAAAATGGTTCTTTATGTTTCGAGACAACACTTTTGACTCCCAAAGTGCAGCCATTTCCCATTTCCCTCTAGCCTTCCCACCCTGGCGGGGTCTGGCTCCCTGGGCACAGAAAGCTACAGTTCATTGGGCAGGGGGCTTCGGTTTCCTTGCCCATGGGATGCTGTTGCAGGAAGGGCTGTTCAGCAGGGATGGGGTTCACCTGGTGAGGAAGGGAAGAGTATATGGATGCAGACTGGCTAACCTAGGCGATGTCTACACTGGTGCGATCTTGCGCCTGAAATATGCAAATGAGGCTTAGCGTGGAATATTGCCAAGCCTCATTTGCATATCTAATGAGCTGCCATTTTTTTCAGAAGAGGCTCTTGTGCAAGAAGGAGCGTCTACACTGCCCCTTCTTGCACAAGAAAAACCCTCTTGCGCAATGCCGTTACACCTATTACTTTTCAGCTTGGGGTCCCTCCACCCCCTCCCCAACAGGAAATATAGGATCAGGGGTCCTTCCACTTCTCCCCACCAGGAACTATGGGGGCAGGGGTCCCTCCACCCCTCCCCACCAGGAACTATGGGGCCAGAGGACCCTTCACCGCCCAGCAGGAGTTGGCAGGTGTTATGGGGGCTCACACACACACAGGTGCACATGCCCTCAATATTGGTGCCCAGGACAAAACTCGCTCCGCTCCTGGAACAGGAACAGTGACTAGCAGTGAGGCTCCTCCCTGGCAGCACTGCGTGAGTGAGACGGTTTCTTCTCAGCCTGGTGTCTTCCGAATGCTGGGAGGAGCTGTCTGGTCCGAGGGGCTGCAGTTCCCTGGAGAGAGGGGCTGGGGCCGGTGGCTGCAGGAAAACCCTTCTGCTGTGTCTGTGGCTGAGCTGCACAAAGGAAGATACAAGATCCCTGGTGGGGTCTTTGCCGGATGAACGTGCCTGAGGAAAGAAGCTAGAAGTGCAACAGACACATAAAAGGGGCACGAGGGACAGTTTGAGTCACACACATGGCAGGTGGCGCAGCACAGCCAGGGACCTTATGCACTCACAGAGCTTCCTAGCTTCTCCACGCCCCCAAACCCCACCAGGCAAACTGCCCCATGGGCTTCACCTGCACCATGCTCAGGGCCCGGGGATTTTCTGTCAGTTTGCCAGACCAAATAACTAGCCCGCCCCCCCCCTCTGGAGTCTCTGCCTCTCATGGGCCTTCTCATCCTCAGGCTCCGCTTTGTCTCCAGACAGACCCTGCTCTGCTACAGCCACCTCCATCTGTCTGTCACTCCTGGGCCCTTCTAGGGCAAAATGTGCCCCTTCATTCTGACTTTGGATACCTGGGCTTTTAGCAACCAGATCTGCACCTAACACCAGCATTGGCTAGTGAGGGGTCTGAACGGCTTCTGTAGAGAGGGAGACAGCAGCTGTGGAGCATCCTTGCCAACTGTCTCAGAGAGAGCAGAAGTGTCTCATCAGGGAGCCGCACTGGTGCTCACACTGCTCTTGGGGAAGGGAGCGGGTCCCACGGTGGCTGGGGCTGGCAGGGAATGGCTGGTTGTTACTGAAGGGGAAGGATAAAATGCAGCCACATTGCCGAGGGTGCGGGAGGCCGGCCTGGTGACGCCGTGGGACGGCCCTGGGGGAGCTCTGCAATGTGACCCTGGCTCCCAAGGCAGCAAGTGCAGAATCCCCCTCAGTGAGCGTGAGAGGCTCCAATCGGCCTGGTCTGAATCGGGCTGGATGGCCCCGCTACTGGAGTGTCAGAGCCAGACACTAGAGTTACAGGCATGTCTCTTGCACCCAGAGCACTGGGATGACTATGGAGCAGGACTCGGTGGCTAGTGTGTGGTACCCAGGGGCTTTCTCCTGTGCACTGTGACCCCCGTCAGGTGAGTCTCACACAGACGTCCTGGGATCACAAGCTCCCTGTCACTCCCATCATGCAACAGGGGCAGGTCCAGCCTGTTCTGTAAAAGCTGCCCTGCAAATCAGAGGGCAGCTAAAAGTGACTGGTGGGATTTGAAACCACAGCTTTTGAATGGCTCATCTGGCTCACACTGAGCATCGCTGCTTAAAAAGCCAACACGCTTTCTATTGCACCACAGAGGCCCCTAGCTCAGACCAGTCCTCATCCTCTCCCTCTGCTTTGCAACAGGGCAATTACTGGGGCAGAAGAAAGGGAAAAGCTGAGCCAGAGGAACACACGCAGCCCTCCCACACTCAGACTCCCCCATACCCAGCCCCATGCCCAGAGTCTCAGCTGTGGCTGAACCCTGGTTCCAGAGAGAAGAAGCCAATGCAAACAGTCCCATGTTAGTGAGGGAGTCAGCACGTTGGTGGGTGGGGCAGGGAGCTGGGGGCAGATCTTGGCTCTAACTCACTGAGTGACCTTGGCCCGTTCAGTGCATCTCCCCTGGCTCTATGGCCGTGTCTTTACAGCAGGGACAGCAACACTCACAGGCCCCCCAGGAGGGACTATGGCCCAACAATGAGTCCCCCAACTCCCCCTTTGCTCTGGGAGCCAGGTTTGCTGTGTGAATTCTGTGGGGCAGGTGCCATCAGGCCTGGGCACGGGGATTATTTACCAGTTTCCCTGACCGTGGAGCGCTGTTGAGCTCACAGCTGCGATGGCTGAGTGCTTAAGGTGTGGGAGTAGTATAAGGGCCCTACCATCAATCAAACGTTAGCCCCGCCCCCTGACCCCGGAAGTCCCGCCCCTGTCCCCGGAAGTCCTGCGGGGGGGCCCCCCCGTCACCGCAAGTCCCGCCTTTGGGGGGTAGTACATCCGGGGTCAAGAGGGACAGGTGACCGGAAGTAAAGGGTGTCATGTGACCCCCGTTAGGCCCAGCCCCTGTCACCAGAAGTCCCGCCCTTGGGGTAATACATCCGGGGTCAAGAGGGACAGGTGACCGGAAGTAAAAGGTGTCATGTGACCCCTCTAAGGACTCGCCCTGCCTCCCTCTACCAATCAGGAAGGGTTTTTCCCCTGTAGGACCGCCCCACGAACTGCTTTGACCGATCGGGGGGGCAGTTCCTGGACCGGATGACCCGCCTGGAAGTGGGTCATGTGACCCCTCTAAGAACTCGCCCTGCCTCCCTCTACCAATCAGGAAGGGTTTTTCCCTGTAGGACTGCCCCACAAACCACTTTGACCAATCGAGGGGCAGTTCCGGGACCAGATGACCCGCCCAGAAGTGGGTCATGTGACCCCTCTAAGAACTCGCCCCGCCTCCCTCTACCAATCAGGAAGGGTTTTCCCCCATAGGACCGCCCCGCGAACTGCTTTGACCAATCAGGGGGCAGTTCCGGGACCGGTTGACCAGACCGGAAGCGGGGCCTGTGACCCCTCTAAGAGCTTCCCGTGACACCCTCTGCCAACCAGAGCATAGCACTTCCCCATAAGTTCTAGCGCCACACAAAAGAGGCCATCTTGTTCCAAGAGCGCATGTTTCAGAGATCGTGCAAACGCTGAGCGGAAACATGGCTTCTTTCACCAACTTTGTTTTGGTGCCGAGAAGAAAGCGCTACATCAGCGACAGTTCCGAGGAGGAAGGAGAAGTGGAAGGGAGCCCTTTGGCCAAGCCACTGATGGATACACCAGTATCTGATGCCGAAACCCAACCGCTCACGAGGCAGCCCGATGAGCTAGACGACCTGGAGGAGGAAGGTGCCGACAGCTCCCAGGAGTCAGACAAGGTGAATGGAAAGGAAGTCAAACAGGTAAATGAAAGATCGAAACTGGGGCATCATGGGTTAGGAAACCGGGATTTTGTAAACCTAAAAAAAAAAAAAAAATGACCAGAGGGTCTTACATTATTTCTTTCTGGCAATCTCTCAACAGCTCGACGATGCCTTTTTAGCTGACCCTAACACCCAGGACAGCATTGCATCGGACAAGGAAGACGAACCGGGCCCACCTTGTTTTTGCTCAACACCAATACAAAGCATTGAAGAGAATGCCAAGGATGATGGCCATGAAGAATTCAGGAGGTGGCTTGGCATTGACCTAGTTGAGCCAGTGCCACATCATAAGTGTAAAAAAGTTATGCGCTCTATTGTACGCGTTGGTGTTTATACCGTCCTTAGTCACTGTCTTAGGGAAAAGCTTTTTGAGGATTGTGAGGGTTGTGTCATAGATGCGCCAGCCCAGCGGCACCATGACTGTGTGACTTGGACTTCAGAGGATATAAACTGCAAGCTCCGGGGCCTATGTGCTGAACTGTGTTTGGAAAGCTTATTAAATACTGTTATTGCCGTAGGTTATGCTATGCAATGTCTGTGCTTAACTCAAGAACACTTAGCGCAAGGGGTGACTTTGGTAAATGCAGTGCAATTCAGTCAAGATCCTCACAGTGTTTTAAAGACCATGACCAAGCCAAAAGACGCCTGCTTAGAGCATTATATTGAACGTCTGGTGCGTACAAAAAGTTACAGAACCCTGCTTAAGAAAAAGACTATTTGTAAGATGTCTAAAAGGATGAAGTTAGAGAATGGTGAGGGGACACACATGAGATATAAAACTTGGTAGCTGTAAATATCTATTGAAAAGGGGCTTTTGTGACTATCTTCTGTCAGAAGGTTTGTGTGATCCTTACATGAGTAAAAGTTTTGGTGGAACACATGGCCTGTATGTCTTTTAAATAAAATCATTTAAAAAAATAAAGTTTGTGAGTCCATTTTGTATAAAGGGGCCCATTTACTGAAAAACCCTGAAAGATCTATGGTAGAAACTCAGGGAAGGAAAAACCCCTCCAAAATGTTTTGTTTTTTAAATAAAAGGAAAAAAATCAAGCCTCCCAGTTAGGATTTATTAGACATGAACTCAATGGTTTAACCGCACCTCACTGAATAGCCAGGGGGCTCTAGTCAATGGTTAGGTTTCGGCGTGACCACTTACCCTTGTTGAGGTTAACGTTCAGTAATTAAATTTGATGGGTTGGATGAGTGGGCTCTGATGAATATCTAATTAAATAACACCTCAGGAGTTTGCAGATGCTATTGGACAGTTTAAATATAACCCCTGGGGTTGGTAGAGCACTATTGGACAGTTTAAAGGACACAGGAGTTGGTAGAAGCACTATTGGACAGTTTAAATATGACCCAGGAGTTCTTTAAGGGTCTATTATTTTAGAGTTGCAGTGATCAAATTAACCTGCTAGCTACTATGTTGAAGTTGTTTGAAACAATGGGTTAGGATGGTATAAAAACCTAGGTATTTTGGAGACTGTCCTTTTCAACAGAAACTTTCTTGAATGGCTGCTGGACTGCAAGAGGAGAAGGTATGTTCCCTGTTTTTAACTTTGAAAATATATATTATATAATGCCACTCTTTGGCCATGCTCTCTTAGTAAAATAATGGTGGCTATCTTTATTGCAGTGTGATCTGTTTAGCATGGAACCAGTAACTTTAAGCTGCAGTTCACCACCAGGCCAAGGTAAAAACCATTTTAACTGTAGTTGTGCTTAATACTGTTTATAAAAAAACAAACAAAAACCAGGGTAATACTAACTAACATTTGTGCATGTTCTTTAACCTGAAGGCCCAAGCACACATGGGGGGGACAGAACAAGCATGTGCTTGCAACACTTTATCCCATAGTGAAAGGTAACTTTTTTGCAATTGGCTTTTAAATGCGTGTAGTGCTGCTGGGGGGGTGTGAGAGAAAGAGAGAGAGAGAGAGAGAGATTGGGTCTGTGCAAGACATAGGTGTGGTTTTTAAAAAGTATTTGGTTGCAAACTGTTGGTTTGTTTCAAACTAACAGGGTTTTTTACTGTGCAAAATGTGATGTGTTTAAAAAATGTTTGTGGGTTTTTTGTTTGTTTGTTTGTTTTTTTAAGTGGTAGAAATAAACTCAAAACTGGTGTTTGTTGTACAGCCTGAAATGGATTATTTTGTTTTAAAGCTATAACTTTTTAAATAGAAAAACACCCTAATGATTTTTTTAAAGTTTACAAGAGGGTTTTATGTGTTTTATAATAATATTGTTTGCTCCACAGTACAGTCAAAACATGAGAGATCCTTAGACCAGAGGGAAAACAAGCTCAAAAGAAAAAGGGAAGAGACAGCTGAAAAGGAAAATTTACCAGCATCAGTGACTGATGGATGGATGAAGCCCAGTAAACATATTTTGCTTATTGGTTTGGTTGTTCTATGAGGTTTTAAGTAAATACATAGGTGTGGGTGAGAGAGATGGTAAAGTTCAGTTTGTTTGGGTTTTTTTTGTAAAATGTTTTTCCCCCACCTCATAGGTATGGGCAACTTTTCTGACAAGGCTGTAGTCAGAGCTACAAGGATACCTCCTCCAGAACTGCCAAAGAACCAGGAATCTGCTTTGAGACCTTTAACAACGCCAAACAGCACAAGAGTGCAGATGAAGCACCCGGGAGGTCCAAACCTCATATATGTCAAACCCAAGGACAAAACAAAAGACTCTGGTAAAAAACAACCATGCAACCACAACTCCAGTTCCTCAGCAGCCACCACCACACCATGCCCTGAGGAAACTGTGAGCGAAAACAACCACATTCACAAACCCAGAGCACGCACTCTAGGGGTTCTGAATGTGCGCAAACCCGGAGCACACGCTCTAGGGGCTGTGTATAAAAAACCAAGGACTGAAAACTCCTGCAATGCCGAGGTATTGCAGCCATGCAAACACAACTCTGGTTCCTCAGCGGCCACTGCCACACCAAGCCCTGAGAAAACTGTGAGTGAAAATGCCCACATTCACAAACCCAGAGCATGCACTCTAGGGGTTCTGAACGTGCGCAAAACCACACACATTCACAAACCCGGAGCATGCGCTCTAGGGGTTGTGAATAAAAAACCAAGGACTGACAAACCATTCTCCCAAAACCATAAGCTCATCACAGCTCCCCCATATTCTAGTATTGGGGAAGAGTTTGATGCTTCATTCAGAAAACTGGTGAACTCTGTATCCTCAGGGGGCCTAAAAGAAAGGGGCCTGGCTAAAAGGGGCAACCTCCAGGGTACACATCAGCTCATGTGTAAACAAAAAGGGGGACAGCACTTGGGGGATAAACAGATGGCTGCCAAAAAGTTTCAGGCCAGGGTTGCTGTAAAAATTTTAAAAAGGACTAAAGAGGTAATGAGGGAAAAAAAACCAAAAAGAGATGCCCCCTACTGGAGGCTCTCAAACTGGCTTGTCTGAAAATGGGGAGGCGGAATCAGACTCTGGTTTAGCAAATTCCCCAGAGGGCTCTCTAGACAGGTCCCGTTCTATTCCCAATGACCCTCATGGAGGCGCCTCAGAGTCTGACTCTCAAATAGAAGATACCGCTAATGGTCCTGTAGAGGAACCCCCAAGTAACCCTGAAAATGCAGAGGTGTATATGGAGAGAGTGAGAAGTTGGCAACGTGAGCTACCTAGATTTGGGGGGGCAGTGTATTGTGAGGAATTTCGTTTTGTCAATCTTGAGCAAATAAATTCAGCTCAGCAGCTTGTTGAAGCCATACACAGGGGGATACAGTTAGTTCTAGATGATGTTAATGGAAGGATAGGTCCTGATGATTATGTTCAGTTGCGTTTAGAGAGCCATAATTTAACTGACCCCTTGTTTTCAGTCAGAAGAACTAGGGATGAGCTCTCAGCTGGGGATTTCTTAAATCAGACCTCAAAGCTGTTACAGAGTAATAGAGAGTTGCACCTCGATGGGACATTGCGCCTCGTTGTGATAGTTGTAAAAAACAGGGGTGGGGGCGCTCGTAGAGTTTTAAATTCTATCCTTAGTAGTCAAATTATTCATAAAAAGAGACCATGTTTAGTAGACCTGGTTTACACCGGTACCAATCTGTGTTTTGCGGGAGGGCTCTTGGCCGTCATGGCCGATCGTAAACCTACGGATGCCGAATTGTTAGAGGGGGCGAGAAAGCTGCACAAGAAACTGGGGTGGTCAGATCAAAAAAAGGTTATGCTCAGTGACGTAGCAAAGTTTGAACAGCATTTAGGAGTTAACATACAGGTGGTGCTGTATACGGCGAAAGGTGGCTGGGGCTTTTTTAAAACAGGGGGCCCGGTGTACCCCAAAACTTATTTTATCCTGTTGCACGATGAGCATTACTATGGGGTTCTGGATGTGAAAAAGTTGTTCGGAGCGAAAAATTATTGTGAGTTTTGCCACACAGTGTACAGTCACGACCACTCTTGCAGGTATCGTTGCCGCCTCTGCTTGAGCGGAACGTGCTCAGACAGCGTGGGCAGGCTGCTGAGGTGTCCTAGCTGTAGACTGTATTGTAGGTCCAAAGAGTGTTTAGACAGACACATAGACTGCGCATCGAAAAAACAAGTCGAATGCCTGTCTAAAACTTTGTGCGATGAGTGTCAGTCTTACATGAACAAGCAGCACTGCTGTAAAGGGCGACTCTGTAAGCAGTGTAAGGGCTTGCTTGTGGGCAACATAGACAGTCACCTGTGTTTTATGGACTGTATTAAAAAGCCCGAATCCTCAGAAAAGTACATTTTTTTTTTATGATTTTGAGTGCATGCAGGAGACTGGATTGCACATACCCAATTATATTTTTGCTTTGTCCCTAACCCCGGAAAAATCCTGGGAATTTAAGGGCAACGAGTGCCTTTCTAACTTTATTAAGACCTTTATTGTCAGAAAGTTCCGTGACTACACATTCCTAGCACACAATTCCAAAGGTTATGATGCATACTTTGTTGTGAGACAGTTACTGAAAGAAAAGATGGGAGTAGAACTGATCACTCAGGGTAGTAAACTGATGTGTGTGGAAGTTAAGGCCTTGGGCATTCGTTTTATAGACTCTTTAAACTTCTTGCCCATGAAGCTTAGCAAGCTACCGCAGGCGATGGGGTTTGAAGGGTGCAAAGGGTATTTTCCACATTTTTTTTAACACTTTAGAAAATCAAAATTACGTGAGGCCTATGCCTGGTGTGGGACACTATGGTGTAGAAAGCATAATGCCCGGGGAAAAAGCAGAGTTTCTCGACTGGTATCAGGACCACAGCTCTGAGACGTTTGACTTGCAGAAAGAGCTCACATATTACTGTCAACAGGATGTTAAAATTTTGAGACAGGCTTGTATGGTATACCGAGAAGAGATTATGAAAATGACAGAGATGGGGGCTGTAGCAGAGAGAGGCCCTGGTAAATTCACTGAGATAAACCTGTATATCGATCCTTTCCAGTACATCACGCTGGCATCTGTCTGCACGGCTATGTACAGGTTGATGTTTTTGGAGCCTAACACGGTAGCTCTTCTCCCTCCAGACAACTATCACAGGCAGAAAAAGAGATATTCGACCCCATCTATTCAGTGGCTGCTGTATACCTCTTACAAAGAAAATATACAAATACGGCATGCTTCACAGGGTGGGGAACTACAGGTAGGCCCCTACTTTTTAGACGGTTACGCAGATATTGACGGGGGGCGCACAGCCTTTGTGTTTAACGGGTGTTTTTTCCACGGCTGTGTCCTCTGTTATTGTGAAAAAGCACAAAACCCTATGACAGAGACAACTTTTGGGTTTCTTTATTACAAGACGCAGCTTAAGACCGACTATCTAAAACGACTTGGTTTTGTAGTGAGGACTCTTTGGGAGCACGAGTGGGAGGTGATGAAAGAAACAGACAGGGAGCTTGCAGGCTTTTTAAACGGAGCCCAGTTACCCCAGCCTCTCAGGCCTAGGGATGCTCTTTTTGGGGGGAGGACAAACGCTATCCGCCTATATTACAAGCCTAACCCTGGGGAAGAAATCCACTATTATGATTTTACCAGCCTGTATCCTTTCGTAAACAAAACCAAAGAATACCCTATTGGACACCCCGATATAGTTTATGACAACTTTGGACCCCTCGCAAATTATTTTGGAATTGCAAAAGTTAAGGTGTACCCCCCACGAGGCCTCTTTTTTCCCATTGTTACCTGTCAGAGTGGGTGGCAAGCTTATGTTCCCGCTATGCCAAACGTGTGCAGAAACCGAGCAGCGGGAGACGTGCACCCATACTGATGAGGAGAGAGCTATCCTGGGGACATGGTGCACGGTGGAATTGAATGTGGCCATAGCAAAGGGGTATACAGTGGCTAAAATCTATGAAATCTGGCATTTTAATGACAAATCTGACAAACTCTTTTCAGAGTACATAAAATTACACCTCCGGCAGAAACAAGAGGCTTCAGGGTATCCCAGCTGGTGCACAGATGAACAAAAACAAAATAAGTACGTTAACGATTTTTACCAAAAAGAAGGCGTGCGTTTATGCCAACACGAGATCAGGTTGAACCCTGCTAAATGCCAAATTGCTAAACTGTTTTTAAATTCTCTGTGGGGTAAATTCGGCCAAAGAACAAACCTACCCAACACCAGCATCGTGAGAGACCCTGACGAACTCTTTCAGTACCTGTTTTCCCCCAATTACGAGGTTTCATCCTGCGAATTTATCGACGATGAAACAGTGTGCGTGTCTTGGAAGCACGCAAAAGAGCAGTACTCTGTCTCTGACAATACCAATGTTTTCATAGCCTGTTTTTCCACCGCTTATGCCCGCTTAGAATTATACAGTCTCCTAGATGTGTTGCAAGAGCGGTGCCTGTACCACGACACTGACTCAGTGATATTTGTGAAAAGGGAAGGTGACTGGAATCCCCCTCTGGGGGATTATTTAGGGGACCTCACGAGCGAGATCCCGTCAGATCAACACATCACTGAGTTTGTGTCGGCAGGCCCGAAAACATATGGGTATAAGCTGTCGGGAGGAAAAGCCTGTATGAAAGTCAAAGGGATTACCCTAAACATAGCAAACTGTGAAAAGATCAACTTTGACAGTTTGAAAGATCTAGTCCTGGACTATTGCACGGGTCTGCAAGAAAACACCTCAAAAAAGATAGAGGTGCAACAGCCCTCGATTGTAAGAAACAAAAATCAGTGGCAAATAGAGACAAAAACCCTTAAAAAAACACAGAAAGTCATTTATAACAAGAGGGTCCTAGGAGAAGGGTTTAAAACCTGGCCCTACGGCTTCTGAAAAATGGATACGAGGTGGAAACACCCCTTTTCTGCAATTCTCGCAGGGCCTAGCAACTGTGGGAAAAGTTACTTTATAAAAAACGTATTGGATAATGCCAAACACACACTGTCTGTTATGCCTGAGAATATTGTGTGGTATTACAGTTGTTGGCAACCTCTGTATAAAGAGCTGCTCTGTAAATATCCCTTTATCAATTTTGTGGAGGGTCTGCCTAACGCTTTTGACGATGACCGTTTCCTACTAATAAAGTGAATCTGATTATCGTGGATGATCTGATGAACT
Source organism: Pelochelys cantorii (assembly GCA_032595735.1). Lineage (NCBI taxonomy): Eukaryota > Metazoa > Chordata > Testudines > Trionychidae > Pelochelys > Pelochelys cantorii. The sequence continues at coordinate 4,428,563 of CM064345.1, read as the reverse complement.
CTGCTTGTGAAAGTGATGAAATTGAGAGCCTTTACCAAGTACGTGCACCACAGGAACTTGAGCATTATGTATATCGTTCAGAACGTATTTTGTCAGGGGAAAAAGAGCCGTACGATTAACCTAAACGCTAAGTACATGGTTCTGTTCAAAAACCCCAGGGATAAACTACAAATCGCTACGCTTGCTCGGCAAATGTACCCCGGCAAGGCTCAATTCTTTCTAGAAGCTTTTGAGGATGCTACCAAAAGACCTTATGGCTACCTGGTGGTGGATTTAAATGCGTCCACGCCAGAAGCTTATAGACTAAGAACTGGTCTTTTCCCTCCAGACTGGCCGGTGGTTTATACTTTGAAAAGAACATCCGTCGGGTATAAAAAGAGATGATTTATCGGCAGACCCCTTTTTAACAGCTGGGGGTGCCGCCCGAAAACATGTCTAGCTGCGTGAAGAGAAACCTGGCTCTTTTAAAATTACTTAGCAAATCATCCCCGCAGCAAAGGAAGGCTATACTGTGTTCGGCCTCTGACGATTTAGTAGAGGCCATCTCAGAAATAGCACTCAATACCTTAAAAGGAAACGTGCCTTTGATGCAGAATCAAGTGAGCGTGCTGAAAAAAACACACGCTTATAAAAACATTGTCTAATAAAAGGGTCTCGCTTAAAAGAAAGAAGCATCTGGTGAAGCAGTCTGGAGGGTTTATTGGCCCTCTGTTAAGTTTTGCTGTCCCTCTGAGAACGGGGCTTTTGAATAACCGATAATGGAGTATGCAGAAAAAATGTACCTGGTGCCCAGCCATCAGCTGGAGCAATTAAGGGCTCCCCCTCCAGCGGAGGAAAATATCAGAACAACCGCAACTCGCTTACTGGATACTGAAATGAAGTCTGTTCTTCAAAGGACTGACTTAGCCGAATACGAAAAGGCTAAACTCTACAGCGCTGTGCTTCAGAGGTACCTAACGTACGTGAGGCAAAGTGATGCAGATAAAGGGAAAATCAATCTGTTTCTACCGGAACAGAGTGACACCGCCCCCAAACCTCCAGAAACAGCAAACACCTCAGACTCTGTGGTTCAGGAGGTGTTGGATAACGTGAATAAGCGTTATAAGAAAAACGCCTCAGTGTTGCTAAATAAGCTGGGCCAGGACAAAACTATCGCTTCCTGGAATGATAAAGGCGCATTTGTGTACAAAGGCTCGGTGGTTAATGGTTCTAACATGCTTGACTTAGTCAGAGCCGTTACCCAGCCGCGTTCTGTCCCTAGCAGACATGTACCTAAAGGGTGGGATGTGTTTATAAATGCCATGGCAGAACTAAACATCCCATCTTCCATCATGGGCAGTGCAGACAACAGAGTTCTTTTGGAACGCCTGAAGGCCTCAGCCGCTGACACTGGGATGGATCGAGAAACACCGACTCCTTTTTTGCCTTCTAAAAAACGAAAATTGGCTAAACTATCTGAATGGCTCAGTGTGTGAAGTTTGCCATGTTCTAAAAATAATTTTTGAACTTGATCACGTTTTGCTTTAAATAAAACACTTCTATATATATAGAATATATATATTAAATGTCTTGGTATTTTTTCTGAATTGTTCATTGTTTTTAAGAACAAAAATTAAGAAAAAAAAACATCAGTTGCCTTTAAACCCCTCACCTGGGGTGCTTTATTGAGCAACATGGCTATGAAAGTCATTGCAGGATACGCATGTCTGAGTTTGCTGAAACATGTTTTGAGCAAGACTAGGCATGCCCAAGTATTTAAATTTATTTTTTACAAAGTTCATCACCATCTGGTCATTTTGCATTAAGTCATTAGAATACGTTTTTAAAATCTGGTCAAAAGATAAACCCTTGCTACGGTAATGCAAGAAAAACACACAGTGATAGCCGCAGGCGACAGAGGGGGTGTTGTAATTGTCTAGTGTGAAACACAATGTCGGTGGCATTTTTGTTTAAAAATTTCATAAGGCTTCTAGGAAACAATGCACTGTTCGGGGGATGCCCATATGAATCAAAAAACTCTCCGCGGTTACGCTCCGCCAGATACAAGGCAAGCCAGTGTTCACCCGGTTGGCTGTGATGGTGCGTGTTGACCACCAAACCTAGGGGTCTCTGAGATAACCTGCCACCAGGGAGCCAATCACAAGGGAACACATCCAAGAAATTCTCTTTTGTATAAGGGTCTGTTGATAAGACACGTGAGAGCTGCACGGTGTCCATCTTCACATGTAATCAAACAGAACGTTTCTCCTCTGATTTATCTCTATGACGTTGTCAAAAACCCCATACACGATCATATTGACGGTGACCGTCAAAGCCTTCCCAAAGCGTATTTCTGCTCTGAGGTTCCCTGTTTTAATCAGCGAATAATGGTCGGCACATTCCTGGTCAGGAGAGAGATCGAAGGCAAACAAGGTGTAACCCCGTGCAAACTCCTCACGGTCGATTAACAGAGAACGATCTTTCATGTGTTTGCCTGCTGTCTGTACCAGATTCATGTATTCTCTCACACAACAGCTGGCCTCAAAGTCTGGTTGCAGAGGTTTGGTTGGTATCTGTTCACCATCCATATACAGGGCCACAAAATTAATATCATAATGTTTAAAAGGAAAGGGGTTTTTAGTGTAACTTCCGCTAAAGGCGTCATTATCCACAAACCCTAGGACAAGTATTTTGGGTAACTGTCCCAAGAACAAGTTCTCCTGGTTACTGACCCTGCTGCCTGCGGGGATGCTAAACACTTTCAATCCCACACGGTCCACAGGGTATTTAGCATTAGCGGTAAGCAGGGCCTCCGCATGCCCCAGACGGACGCCCGGGGCCACACGCACTTTCTTCACAAAGAGGGAGGCTGATACAATGCGCAGTTTAAAACCCTCAGTCGCATCGCCCATTAAACAAAAGGCCTCTTTACTGCGTGTCAATTTAATTTTCACATCCACAAAAGTTTTTCTTGAAAAAACAGGTCGCTGTGTAGATGACCCAACAACTCTACTGTCCTGCTCTGGGACGTCAGTAACAAGTCTCCGGGACCAGACGGCATTCACCCAAGGGTTCTGAAAGAACTCAAATGTGAAATTGCGGAGTTATTAACAGTGGTTTGTAACCTATCCTTTAAATCCACTTTGGTACCAAATGACTGGAAGATGGCCAATATAACACCAATATTTAAAAAAGGCTCTAGAGGAGATCCTGGCAATTATAGACCGATAAGTTTAACATCAGTACCAGGCAAATTAGTAGAAACACTAGTAAAGAGTAAAATTGCAAGGCACATAGAAGAGCACAAATTGTTGGGCAAAAGTCAGCATGGTTTCTGCAGAGGGAAGTCGTGTCTAACTAATCTGTTAGAATTCTTTGAAGGGGTTAATAAACATGCGGACAAGGGGCACCCAGTGGATATAATATACCTAGATTTCCAGAAAGCCTTTGACACGGTCCCACACCAAAGGCTTTTACGTAAATTAGGTGGTCATGGGATGGGAGGAAAGGTCCTTTCATGGATCAAGAATTGGTTAAAAGACAGAAAACAAAGGGTGGGAATAAATGGTAAATTTTCACAATGGAGGAGGGTAACTAGTGGTGTTCCCCAGGGGTCAGTACTGGGACGAATCCTGTTCAACTTGTTCATCAATGATCTAGAAAATGAGGTAAGCAGTGAGGTGGCCAAGTTTGCAGATGACACAAAGTTGTTCAGGACAGTCAAAAGCAAAAGGGATTGTGAAGAACTACAAAAAGATCTCAGCAAACTGAGTGATTGGGCAGCAAAATGGCAAATGAAATTTAATGTGGGTAAGTGTAAGGTAATGCATGTTGGAAAAAATAACCCAAATTACACGTACTACATGATGGGGTCAAATTTAGCTACGACAGATCAGGAAAGGGATCTTGGAGTTCTAGTGGATAGTTCTATGAAGACATCCATGCAGTGTGCAGCGGCAGTTAGTAAGGCAAATAGGATGTTAGGAATTATTAAAAAAGGGATAGATAATAAGACAAAAGATATCATACTTCCCCTATATAAAACTATGGTACGCCCACATCTCGAGTACTGCGTGCAGATGTGGTCTCCTCACCTCAAAAAAGATATATTGGCATTAGAAAAGGTTCAGAAAAGGGCGACTAAGATGATTAGGGGCTTGGAAAGGGTCCCATATGGGGAGAGGCTAGAGAGACTGGGACTTTTCAGTTTGGAAAAAAGGCGATTGAGGGGCGATATGATAGAGGTATATAAAATCATGAATGGTGTGGAGAAAGTGATTATAGAAAAATTATTTACCTTTTCCCATAATACGAGAACTAGGGGACACCAAATGAAATTGATGGGTAGTAGGTTCAAAACTAATAAAAGGAAATTTTTCTTCACACAGCGCACAGTCAACCTGTGGAACTCCTTGCCCGAGGAGGCTGTGAAGGCCAGGACTCTATTAGGGTTTAAAAAAGAGCTTGATAAATTTTTGCAGGTTAGGTCCATAAATGGCTATTAGCCAGGGATAAAGTATGGTGCCCTAGCCTTCATAACAAGGGCAGGAGATGGATGGCAGGAGATAAATCACTTGATCATTGTCTTCTGTTCTCCTTCTCTGGGGCACCTGGCATTGGCCACCGTCGGCAGATGGGATGCTGGGCTCGATGGACCTTTGGTCTGACCCAGTATGGCCATTCTTATGCTCTTATGTTCTTATGTCAGCCTTGCACGCCTCACAAATCCTAGATTCTCACCATCCAGCTCTGTTTTTTCGTGTTGTCCAGGAGTGTCTTTGTAAAACAGTCTGGAGGAAAATTGTGTAGCGAGGGTGTCGTCGCTGTAATTGAGAACCGATTCGATAAAGGCCCTGTAAGGGTAACAGTTGTTGCTTTGGCTTACTAGGTGGTCTCCCAACGTAACGTCCAATTGACTGAAAATAGAGGCCACTGGGTAATTCACCAGGCCTACCGCGGCATCCCTGGGGAGTGCAGTCCCATCTCCTTTTACTATCTTGCAACAAAGGTAGAGTAGAATGGCAATTTTTTATGCCATTCCCTGCTATAAAAAAGTCGATGGGGGCAGTCTCTGTCACGGCTGACAGAGGCGGCACCTCGATGTAGATGCTTTTCTCAATGCTGGTCTGCTTAGGGGCTATCTGAAACAAGTCTAGTTCAGATTTGGTGCACTCTTCCGACCTGCAGTGAACGAAAGCCATGTTGACTAAAATATATCTTTTACCAGGTACGGAGCGTGTCCTCTTTCTCCCTGGCTTCCTCTTGGACTTTCGCTTATGGCCTGTCCTGCGTGTCAAGGCTCTTCTTTTAAAGGGTTTCAGGGGGCCTGTGCATCGCGGGTATGACGCATTTCTCGTTCTCTTCCTCCTTTTAATATACATCAGCCCTGATCCTTCCTGTGTAGCCGGATTCCCCACCTTCTCCAGGACAGCCTGGGAAACGTGGCCTACCACATCTCTGGCTATGTTTTGAGCGGCTGTTTTTACGTGGGGTTTAATCATCTCTAGCCCTCTTCGCAAAAGCGGTACAGCTTTTTGAAAAAGGCTACGGAATATTCCGCCCACACCAGCCCCGTACATCACAGGGGCTCCATGATATCCAGGAAGGGCGTATCCAGCCTGGGCTTTGTAATAGTTGCTGTAGACTCTGGGGTCACCGTAATTTTTTACGATCGCCATAATAGTGTTTTGCTTTTTAGAAACCTCGCTCTTTCCGGGAACGCAGGTGCAGCTTCACAATCACCTTGCCAAAGCGAAATGAGATGCGCCTGTTTTGATCTGTCTTTATTTCAAAGGTGATGGTGTCGATGTGGTGTTGACTGACAGGTACGTAATGAGGCTTATCGTAGGTGATGGTAACAAACTCATTGTTATTTCCTCTGACAGGGACGCAGTGTAACAGGGGGACAGAAAAGTCCCCCACAAACTGGTGTTCTACAATATCCGTGTATAGATACAAGGAGTTGAAACCCCCTGTGATGTCTGCTGAGAAGGGGCTCTTCTGGACACTGCGCCCGGGGGCCAACCCAGAATATTAGCTAGCTCCCCGATGGTAGAAAACGTAGCAGTAGCATCGGTGGATTTAAGTCTAAATTTTCTACTCACCGGGTCATAATTCATGATCACATCAGGCGGTCCAGAATGACGTGCCACAATGCTGTTCATATGTTCCAATAATTCGGAACATGAATTATTATTATTATTATTATTATTATTATTTCCATGATTTATCTCCAAAGGTGATTTGGAAAGGGGTGTCCTCAGTAATGTTGTTCCAGCTGTGCGGATATTGTATTTCCACTAGCCCCACTTCCCAGGCACCCGGGAGATCCAACGGCTTTATTAGCTGTATCGTAAAGGCCGAGCTGGTGTTTTGGGGAAAAACCCCAGAGCTGGCGTTGCTGGGCAAAGTGATGTAGAAGCCACCGTCCCCCATTTCTCTCCTTGCAGGTGGGATTGTTTTTATTCACGCTTAAACATTACAAAGTTGAGAAGCTTCTACCCAACTGTTAAATTTGTTGGGCCACCCCAGCCATTTCACCAATAGCTGCTTTTTTCTCCCTTTCCCTTTCTCTGCTAGAACTTTTTCAATCCTGTAAATCCTGTCTTGTTTGGGGTTCACCTTTTGTAATTCTTCAGGGTAAAACGACCCCGTCACTGTCTCACCCTTGTAATCTTTTAATCGGTAGACGGGTCTCTCACCCCTGGTTAAGGCTTCATCCACTATGAATATCTCATCGGTAAACGTTTGTTCATAACCTTTTTTAAAAGCACCTTTGGTTTTAGAGAGTCTCACGTGGTCCCCTTTTCTAAAAGGAACAACAGCCTGCTTTATTTTAAAATCATCTCCATAAACAGTTTTCCAGACCGTCAGAGAATTCGCGGGGTTCACATCAGCAGGTCTGGTACGTATAGTTCTGTGAAAGCTCCAGTTGTAACTCTTTATAAACTCAGATAACACGTCAATGTAGCGAAAGGTATTGTGGGCTGTAAAATATCTCCACATCCTAGATTTTAAAGTTCTGTTAAATCGCTCCACAACCCCCGCTTTGACTTCATTGTTAGTAACAAAATGGTGGACACCATGCCGCTTTAACAATCCACTTAAAGGTTTGTTTAAAAATTCTTTTCCCTGATCAGTTTGTAATTTTTGAGGCACGCGACCTTCGCTGAAAATAGCTTTAAAGGCCTTGGCTACCTCCTTGCCCGTCTTGTCCTTTAGGCCTAAGGCCCAGGCATATTTTGATAGAATGTCTATCACTGTCAAAATATACTTAAAACTGCTGTTGTGTTTGGAGAACCGGTGCATATCCACTAAATCTGCTTGCCATTGTGCATCCACATCTGAGACAATGCTCTTGTTTCTTTTAAAACATATTCGAGCAGGCTTGTGCAAAGAGTAAGCGTCCTGGTCTGAAAGCCATGATGTTACCTGTCTTCTGTTCAAAGTTTTACTGTGCTTTTTGACTGCTTAAAACAGAGGGTTCACCCCACCAAAGCTGCCAACTTCCCCGGGGGTGTAATATATTTTCTCTAACAGAGCTATCTGCTATGACTGTTATTTGTGTTAGTAAAAGATGCTGTAAGTATGGAAGGAACACATTCACACCAACACATTTAATACAAGTTTTATTCAGCATCTGGATTAACACACCCTTTTACGGCCGTCTGCAAATGGACACCATGACACCCCCACCACTATCGCTATTAGGGAGTCCGAGTTAATTCATTCTTCCACTTTTGTTCTCGAGATCCATGTGTCAGACATGAGCAAAAACAGCTGGCACAAGATAGATTTACTCCCACAGGATTACGGCTGTGCAATTTCTCAAAGGCTTCTAGAAAGTCATCGTCAACCTGTCGAAAGAATGTCAAAAAAAAAAAAGAGAGTAAGCTACAGCTGCTGGTTTTTAGATTCACAAAATACCCATGATGCCCCCCACCTCGATTTTTCATTTACCTGTTTGACTTCTTTTCCGTTCACCTTGTCCGACTCCTGGGAGCCGTGGGCAGCTTCTTCCATAGGGACGGATAACGAGAGGCCGTCTAGCTCGTCGGGCTGCCTCGTGAGCGGTTGGGTTTCGGGGTCAGATTCTGGTGTATCCAATAGCAGTGGGGGCAAAGGGCCCCTTTTTGCCTCTCCCTCCTCCTCGGAACTGTCGCCGATGTGGCGCTTTCTTCTCATGCGGTGGAAGGCCCTCAGCACCAAAGCAAAGTCCAAAATTCTGGTGGGGGTGGTGAAGGAGTCCATGTTTCCGCTCAGCGTTTGCACGATCTCTGAAACACGCACTCTTGGAACAAGATGGCCTCTTTTGTGTGGCGCTAGAACTTATGGGGAAGTGCTATGCTCTGATTGGCAGAGGGTGTCACGGGAAGCTCTTAGAGGGGTCACACGCCCCGCTTCCGGTTTGGTCAACTGGTCCCGGAACTGCCCCCTGATTGGTCAAAGCGGTTCGCGGGGCGGTCCTACAGGGGGAAAACCCTTCCTGATTGGTAGAGGGAGGTGGGGCGAGTTCTTAGAGGGGTCACATGACCCACTTCTGGGCGGGTCATCCGGTCCCGGAACTGCCTCCCGATTGGTCAAAGCGGTTCGCGGGGCGGTCCTACAGGGGAAAAACCCTTCCTGATTGATAGAGGGAGGCGGGGCGAGTCCTTAGAGGGGGTCACATGACACCTTTTACTTCCGGTCACCTGTCCCTCTTGACCCCGGATGTATTACCCCAAGGGCGGGACTTCTGGTGACAGGGGCTGGGCCTAACGGGGGTCACATGACACCCTTTACTTCCGGTCACCTGTCCCTCTTGACCCCGGATGTACTACCCCCCAAAGGCGGGACTTGCGGTGACGGGGGGGCCCCCCCGCAGGACTTCCGGGGACAGGGGCGGGACTTCCGGGGTCAGGGGGCGGGGCTAACGTTTGATTGATGGTAGGGCCCTTATACTACTAATAACATTAAATTCAAGCCATCAAATTTGTAACAATACCAGCAGCTTGTAACCCCCCTTCTCCAGTCTGAAGACAGCACATTCCCAAAGCCAGCCTGCCGCTGATCCATACCCCTCCCATTGGGTAATGGGCCCTCATTTCCCCAGGGGGGCTGGGTTCAGAAGGATTCCGCTGAGCATCTCAGAGAAGTTTCTCACATCCGGTGTCTTTAAAGACTTGGAATTTGGCCTCTGTTGCCCCCCGGCCGGAACATTTCTTTTGTCACAGCCTCTCCCGAACCAGGCAGGCTTCAGCTGGTTGGTGAGTCGCATTGGGCCAGAGAACAGTCAGGGAAATTAGCCAGTGACTAAAACTTAGAGTAATTCCCCAGCAGATGGGCAGCACCGTGTGCGCTTGGTGCACCCAGGACTCTCTGCAGACCACACAGATGGGGCTTGAGCCTCCTCACAGAACAGCTTCAGCACTTCCTAGTGCTCCCCGCACACAGGGCCGGACTAAGGGGTGGGCGAGCCGGGCAGCTGCCCAGGGCACCAACCGACGGGGGGCGCCTGATGGCAGCTGTAAGGGGTGCAGTGGCATCCCTTATAGCTGCCATCAGGTGCCGCGCACCCGGCTCCCGCAGTACCGGCCCCCCGCACCATCCCCGCAGCACCAGCCAAAAGCGCCCTCCCCCCCACGGCCGCGGGGCCCTGCATGGCCAGGCACTGCGCGCCAGCAGCGGTGGCCGGGCCAGGCTGGGCAGTGCATGCACCATGCACCCCGGGGGCAGGCCCTGGGCTGCACGCCTGCAGCCGGGTCGGGCAGCGCATGCACCGGGGGCGGGCCCGCACATGTGCCTTGTGCCCCGGGGGTGGGCCCGTGCTCCCTAGGGGGGGCGGGCCCGCACATGCGCCATGTGTCCAGGGGCGGCGCCAAAATGGCTCGGGCCGGCCCTGCCCGCACATCCCACCTGTGCCCACTCCTGCTCCCTTCATTACCTGAAAACTGAGCTGCCTGACTAGCTCCACCACATTCGCCAGCTGCCTGTTGGTCTGGAGGGGTTCCTGCTGCACAGGGTCCCTGCACTGCGGGCAGGGGATGGCTGGGTTGGGTCCCTCCCAGCACCGTCTGAGGCAGGCGCGGCAGAAATTGTGCCCGCAGGCTGTGATCACTGGGTCCGTGAAATACTCCAGGCAGACAGGACAAGTCACTTCCTTTCGGAGACTTTCCACTGTGCTCGCTGTGGCCATGGCTCCCTCTGGGCTGCGGAAGAGGATCAGTTTCAATTTCCTGAGCTCAGGCTCTACCTGCCTCCAGCAACAACTGGCTGTTCCCCTCCCTGGAGCTGACTCAGGCTGTTTGCTGGATTGGGAAGAACCAGCACGAGACATCCCAGCCCTGGAGGCTTTGGTGATCAATGTCCCACACTCTGGCTCTGGCACCTGCCCCTGGGCTGGTGTGGAGAGTCCTTGGGGTGTCACATGTTCCCCAGAATCCACCAGGCTGGGCTGCTCAGCTCCCAGAACTGTGCCTATAAGGAGTGAGAGTGAAGCTTGTGGCAGAATTCATTGTGTTTGATGTCTGATGTTGACACATAAAGTAATAGTTGAGTATTTATATGTATCTCGTTACATGCGCTCAGTTGCAGTTTTACCATGTTCAATTTTCACAGCAGTGGGAAACGATAGCGGGAGGGGCAGGCAATACTTGGCTCAGACAGTAACTATTCAGTGACAGACACTGAGATTCAAACAGTAAAAACTTCGTTATTAAACCACAAATTGTTAATGTGACTCCAAAACAGACTAAGTCCAAGTCCTTCAACGCTAAGAAGTTCTCAAGCAGCCCGGCTCTTCCTGGGCCTGTGTGTAACTTTCAGTTACTATGAATGGAAAGATTTTTTCCTCGGTTTGTGAGTGGACAGTGAAATCGAGGCTCGCTGGCATCCAAGGATAAAAGTCTGCTCCCTCCAAGCCCAGTGACATTCAATTCACAGGCCAAACACTTATTCCAGCTGGAATCCATGTTTCCAGGGCCTGATTCTGGCCTGCGCTAAGGCTGCTCTGGCTCTTTCTAAAGGAGCCTCAGTGTCAATAGTGTTGCCAATATTAATGACTTATGGGTCTCATGCACACAGGAGCGGCCAGGCTGGGTCAGACCAAAGGCCCCTCCAGCCCAGTGTCCTGTCTGCCCGTAGTGGCCAGTGCGGGTGCCCCACGGGGAATGAACAGAACAGGGAATCCCCAAGTGACCCACCCCCTGTGGCCCATTCCCAGCGTCTGCAAACAGAGCCCAAAGGCGGGGGGGCGGGGGGGGAAGGGGAGGTAGTTGCCTGCCCAGGGCGAGGACCCGGCGACCCCCCCCCGCAGGTGACACGTTCTGGGGCCCCGGGCGCGGCTGCCGGGTCTGGGCGCGGGGTGGGTCCCGAGCCCGGCCGAGCGCTCGCGCTCGCGCTCCGGTGGCCGGAGAGGCGGGTCCGTGTCTCGCGCCGGAGGGGGCAGGCGGCAGCGCGCAGTCGCGTCACTGGGCTCCGCGCTCTCATTGGTTCGTGGAGCCCCGGCCCCGCCCCCCTCCGAGTCCCTGCCCCCGCCCTCAGCGTCTTTGGGCAGCCCCGTCACTCCCGGCGGGACAGCGGGGCCAGAGGAATCCCCGTCACCCGGGCGTGAGAGCAAGGGGCGGGTCAATTTACGTCACTGATGATGCGGCCACGGGGGGGGGGGCAATTCTGTGTCACGGGGGCGTGACAGCCGGGGAACCCTTGTCAATCGGAGCGAGAGCAAGGGGCGGAGCAAGCAACGTCAGAGTGGGGGGCGGGGTCCCTTGGGCTCCTGCTGCGGCCAGTGGCTGCCACGGGGAGTGCTGGGGGCGCAGGGATGTGGGGGTGATGGAGGAGGCGGGGGGAGGGGCAGGGGTTGCACTGCGGCCGGGGAAGGGGGGGCCGCAGGGGGGCCATGGGGCTCAGGGCTGGAGTGAGGGGGACCCGCAGCCCGTTCGCAGCGCGGCAGGGGGCGGGCGGGTCCGCGCGTGGCTCACAATCTGCAGCGCCCCTTGGCCCTAGCGCGGGGCCCTGGGCTCCCCCCGCCCCTCCGGGGCCCCCCCGCAGCAGCTGGTTTAAGGCCGCTCCGGTGTCACGTGGGACGCTCCCCCCAAAGAGCCCGGTGCCCGGCCCTACGGGGGCTGCTCTCGGCACAGACACGCGGGGAGCGGCTGCTCCGGGACCTGTAGAATCTCGCCCCGGCCTGGCTCCCACAGGCGGGGCCCCGCGGCGCTGGGGGCGTGGCCAGGCAGCTCGCGGTCTGAGCTAAACCCCAGGCGCTGGATTCTCATCGGAGTCAGTAGCCCGCTGCGCATGCGCGGTCTAGCCGCGTCCGCCCCATTGTACACCCCGCAGCCGGATTTTAGTGCCTCCCCGCCCGTCACTCCCCGCCCCTGCTCAGGCCCCACCCACTCCGCGGCGGCCCCGCAGCAGCGTCACGGGCCGCGCGCCCTGAGGTGGGAGCTGTTCTGGGGGCCGCTGGGGCCGTTACTCGCTGGGCGGTTGGCTCAGCGGCAGAGCGGGGAGGCCGCAGCCCAGCGTGAGGGAGCTGGGCGGGGATTGGCGCCGCTGGGGGGGCGGGGCCGTGACCCACCGTCCTGTGCCTCTTGTGGGTCCGGCGTTGGGTATCGGGGCGCGCCCGTTGGCGGTGGCTCCGGCTGGGCAATGGCCTCGCTCGCGCCCCCCCCCCCCCGCCCCCGCAAACACTCGGGCGTGTCGCTCCCTCCCTCGGGCTTCCTGATGCTCCCGCCGGGCTCGGGGCGCTGGGTGCGGGCTGGGGGCGCACAGAGGGGCCGTGATAGGGGGCTGCAGAGTGTGCGGGGGGTCTGGCTGGGGCAGGTGGCTGAGGGGGCCCAGGGGAGGCCCTGGCGGGGGCAGGGGATGAGCAGAGATTTGGGGGCTTTTTGGGTTTTTAATTTTGATTTTTTTTTTCACCAGTGCTGGTGCCTCACGCCCCCGCCCCTCGGACCTGCCCCTCCATTGCTGAGCTCAGGGAAGTGACACGGCCCCTGTTCCCCAGCCCAGAGGCAGCCATGGCTGCAGAGAGCCCCGTGGGAAGAATCCAGGAGGAAGCGCCGCGTCCCGTCTGTCTGGAGGATTTCACAGCCCCTGTCACTCTGGAGTGTGGGCACCATTTCTGCCAGGTCCCCCTCAGCTCTCAGGGCAGAGACACTGAGCAGCAGGGACCCCTCCGGCCCAACCGGCAGCTGGCAAACGTGGTGGAATTAGCTAAGCCGCTGAGTTTCCAGGCAGCAGAGAGAACAAGATGGGACGGGGTGTGCGGGGAGCACCAGGAGGCTCTGAAGCTGTTCTGTGAAGAGGATCAAACTCCCATCTGTGTGGTGTCTGACAGATCCCAGGCTCACACGGTGGTGCCCATACAGGAAGCTGCCCAGGAGTACAAGGTACAGAGTTACTGTCCAGTGTGTTTTAATTACAGGGTAATTTCACTGACGGTTACTGGGCACAATTGTGACACAGCTCGGTAAAGCCTACAAGATATGCTATAAAAAGTAAATGCTCTGGCTTTGTGGCAACTTACGTCAAGATACCCGATGTGGGAAATGTTTCTCTGAGGCTCTGAATCCTGAAACCCAGCCCTCACTGGTGACAGGAGGGGTGTTTGCACAAGGGAAGGTGTTAACACTCAGAGAGGTTTAGATCACAGGAGGTACAGGCCACTCTGTCAGTGAGCTGCCTTGGGACTGGAGAAGAGGAGGTTACAAGCTGTTGCTGATCGGAGGAACAATCTGTCATTTGCCTTATAGATCCGCAATGGCAGCTGGGACCTGCACAACATCCAGCAAGGGACAGTCCCTTCTCTGAGCAGGTCACAGTGCAGTTAGACAAACTGTGGGAAGGGAAGGTGGGGCAGCACCTAGTCGCTCATAGTTGCCAAGCACGTCAGGGATAGAGTTTAGCCCCGTACCCTGTTAGACTTACACTGCTCTCTGCCCCTCAGCATCACTGAACAGTGATGAAGTGTGGCCCTTTAGGAGGGAAAGATGCCTTGATAAAGCCCTAGGTCCAGCAGGGAGTGAAGGTTTCTAACAGAGATGCTGAACTTCTGGGCTGCTCCATGAGGGGTTAAACTCCGATGCAGCCACTGGCACTAGATGAGGTTGCTGGGCTGGATGCTGTGTGGGGCCCCGAGCGCCTTCAGTCCATCCATAACAGGACTTCAAGAAGTGCAGGTCCATGTCAGGTACAACTAGGATTCAATTGGATTCAACATTCCTGTGGTGGGAAGAACACCTCAGCAGACCAGCACCCTGGCATTTAATTTCAAAAAGGGGAATTACACAAAAATGAGGAGGTTAGTTAAACAGAAATTAAAAGGCACAGTGACTAGAGCCAAATCCCTGCAAGCTGCATGGAAACTTCTTAAAGACACCATAATAGAGGCCCAACTTAAATGTATACCCCAAATTAAAAAACATAGCAAGAGACCTAAAAAAGTGTCACCATGGCTTAACCACCATGTAAAAGAAGCAGTGAGGGACAAAAAGGCATCTTTTAAGAAGTGGAAGTCCAATCCTAGTGAGATAAATAGAAAGGAACATAAACACTGTCAAATCAAGTGTAAAAATGTAATAAGAAAAGCAAAAAAAGATTTTGAGGAACAGCTAGCCAAAAACTCAAAAAGAAATAACAAAATGTTTTTTAAGTACATTAGAAGCAGGAAGCCTGCTAAAAAACCTGTGGGTCCCCTAGACGATCGAACTATAAAAGGCGCAATCAAGGACGATGGAGCCATTGCGGAGAAACTAAATGATTTCTTTGCTTCAGTCTTCACGGCTGAGGACGTTGGGGAGATTCCCAAATCTGCACCGTCCTTTGTGGGTAATGAATCTGAGGAACTGTCCTGGATTGAAGTGTCATTAGAGGAGGTTTTGGAACAAATAGAAAAACTTAATGTTAACAAATCTCCGGGACCGGATGGCATTCATCCAAGGGTTCTAAAAGAACTCAAATGGGAAATTGCTGAACTATTATCTGTGGTTTGTAACCTATCCCTTAAATCGGCTTCCGTACCTAATGACTGGAAGGTAGCCAACGTGACACCAATATTTAAAAAGGGCTCTAGAGGCGATCCGGGCAATTACAGACCGGTAAGTCTAACTTCAGTACCGGGCAAATTAGTCGAAACAATAGTAAAGAATAAAATTGTGAAGCATGTAGAAGAACATAATTTGTTGGACAAAAGTCAACATGGGTTTTGTAAAGGGAAATCCTGTCTTACTAATCTATTAGAGTTCTTTGAAGGGGTTAACAAACATGCGGACAAGGGGGATCCAGTAGATATAGTATACTTAGATTTCCAGAAAGCCTTTGACAAGGTCCCTCACCAAAGGCTCTTGTGTAAATTACATGGCCATGGGATAAGAGGGAAGGTCCTTTCTTGGATTGAGAACTGGTTAAAAGACAGGAAACAAAGGGTAGGAATAAATGGTAAATTTTCAGAGTGGAGAGGGGTAACTAGTGGTGTCCCCCAAGGGTCAGTCCTAGGACCAATCCTGTTCAACTTATTCATAAATGATCTGGAGAAAGGGGTAAGCAGTGAGGTGGTAAAGTTTGCGGATGATACCAAACTGTTTAGGATAGTCAAGACAGAAGCAGACTGTAAGGGACTCCAAGAAGATCTCACCAAACTGAGTGATTGGGCAACGAAATGGCAAATGAAATTTAATGTGGATAAGTGTAAAGTAATGCACATTGGGAAAAATAACCCCAACTATACGTACAGTATGATGGGGGCTAATTTGGCTACGACAAATCAGGAAAGAGATCTTGGAGTTATCGTGGACAGTTCTCTGAAAACTTCCACACAGTGTGCAGCGGCGGTCAAAAAGGCAAATAGGATGCTAGGTATTATTAAGAAAGGGATAGAAAATAAGACCCGGAATATCTTACTGCCCCTGTATAAAACTATGGTACGCCCGCATCTTGAATACTGTGTACAGATGTGGTCTCCTCACCTCAAAAAAGATATTTTGGCCTTGGAAAGGGTTCAGAAAAGGGCAACTAAATTGATTAGGGGTTTGGAACGGGTCCCATATGAGGAGAGGTTAAAGCGACTGGGACTTTTCAGTTTAGAAAAGAGGAGACTGAGGGGGGATATGATAGAGGTGTATAAAATCATGAGTGGTATGGAGAGGGCCGATAAAGAAAAGTTATTTATTAGTTCCCTAAATAGAAGAACTAGAGGACACCAAATGAAATTAATGGGTAGCAGGTTTAAACTAATAAAAGAAAGTTCTTCTTCACACAGCGTGTAGTCAGCATGTGGAACTCCTTGCCAGAGGAGGCTGTGAAGGCTAGGACTATAACAGAGTTTAAAGAGAAGCTAGATAATTTCATGGAGGTTAGGTCCATAAAAGGCTATTAGCCAGGGGATAAAATGGTGTCCTTGGCCTCTGTTTGACAGAGGCTGGAGAGGGATGGCAGGAGACAAAGCGCTTGATCATTGTCTTCGGTCCACCCCCTCTGGGGCACCTGGTGCTGGCCACTGTCGGCAGACAGGATACTGGGCTAGATGGACCTTTGGTCTGACCCGGTACGGCCGTTCTTATGTTCTTATGTTATGTTCTTATGTAGCAAGAGTTCAAACTGGTTATCTGATGAGCTCATCTTCATTGGTGCCAGTTACTTGTTAAGCTCCCCACTGCCCCAGCAGTGCCTGCTTCCCTCTGGCAGCTAACATCAGTCTGCAGCTGCTGGGAGTTCTGATTGGCCAGTAGTTCTTGTGGCCACCCCAGCAGATCTCGTGAGAGATCCCTAGCCCCAGGAGAGCCCATTTTCACTACCAGCCCTGTCTGTCAGCAGGTTAAAAAATACTGTAACTGATAAAATTGTAATCGGTTACATGATTAGTATTGTTAAGCATTTTTACCTCCCTAATCCCCACCTGCATCATTCTTTACGAAGGTGCCACCACCGATCTGTCCCCCACCCTCGCAGGTGATCTGCTGCATCCGCAGTCTCCTCCTGTCTCTTTTTCTATGGACAAAGCCACGTCCAGGGCTGAGTCCCTGCTGGACAGGGGCAGAGCTCCACAAAACTGGGACTCTCTTAAACAAATGGGCTCCCAACATCTGATAGGGTTTGCCTTCATGCTTATTTCTGTTTCTTCAGGAAAAATTGGAGGCCCATTTGAAGACTCTGAGGGAAGAGAGAGAAAAGGTGCTGGGAAGGAAAACAACAGCAGAAAGGAAAAGCCAGGAGTATCTGGTAGGTGCCTGTGGCTATCGACCAGCAGGGACTGGCAGTGGGAGGGCTGTGTTAGGAGGCAGACCCGTGTGTGGACTTGGTGAGGTTGGGCTTATTTGTGTTTCTCCTAGACCATGGATTGCTGGGTGAGATCCATGTGTAGAGAGGCCCTGAGCATCCATGTCAGTGCATGAGTTAATTTCCAGCCTTTGTGGCTTTCCCAGACATCCTCCCCAAGTGAACTGAATGTTCCTCTGAAGGGCTGTCTGCTCACTTGGTGAATTAACCTGTTTGCTGCTTTTTCCTCCCTGGGTATCTCTGTCACTCTGGTGCTGAGTCCTGCCCTGGGTCTGAATTCCCAGAGCCCATGAATAACAGAAGATGCTGCCCATGACAGACATGGGAACATCCCTTACAGAGGGACATGGTCCAAAGGAGATGCTGAGAGAGATGCCTCTGCTTAGTAACCACAGAGTAGAGTCAAATATCACAAATAATATATGGAGATATACCATCTTATAGAGCTGGAAGGGACCTTGAGAGGTCATCTAGTCCAGTCCCCTGTCCTTATGGCAGGGCCAAGTACCATCCCTGACAGATTTGCCCAAGATCTCTTCATGGCCCCCTCAAGGATTGAACTCACAATCCTGGGTTTAGCAGGCCAATGCTCAAACCACTGAGCTATCCCTCCTCCCAAATTTTAGGGATTTCCAAGAAGTTCTCCCTGCTGCGCACTCAGCTCCCCATGAAAGGGCCCCGGGCTCCATCCATACCCCTGACCAACCCTTTCCCGGTTTGCATACAGAAATGTACCCAAGCAGAGAGGCAGATGATTGTGGCCGAGTTTCAGCATCTGCGGCAGTTCCTGGAGGAACAAGAGCGACTCCTCCTAACCCAGCTGGAGAAGCTAGACAAGGAGATTGGGAGGCTCCAGACTGACACTGTCAGGAAACTCTCTGTGCAGATTTCCTGTATCAACGAGCTGATAGGTGAGCTGGAGGGGAAGTGTCAGAAGCCAGCGAGTGAATTCCTGCAGGTGAGACTGAGGGAGAAACGTCCCAGCTTCTCACACAGGGAAGGGAGGCTCCTAAATCACAAGTGCTGAGGTCCAGCTGTCAGATCTCAGTGTCACTCCATGTGCATTGCTGCCATGAGTGACTTTTATGCTTTGTAGAGATACAGACACAGAGCTATTAGAGATGGCGAAGCCCCATTTGCTTAGGGGATCCATGTTCCTGGGGCCAGGGCAGGGCCTCTCTTCCCATGTTTGCAAAATCCCTTCCCTGAGGTCCCCTGTGTGTGTCCAAAGGGCCTGAGATTCTTTTCTGTGTCTTTTTTTCTAGGATGTCAGAAGCACCCTGAGTAGGTACATGGCTCTCACTCCCCTCACAGTGCACAGAGCAGGGAAAAGGCTTGGAGCGGATGTTAGCACCACATCTCCCCAGGGCTCTACAGCCAGATGTTAAATGAGTCAGAGATATTCGTATCTAATTCTGAGGGTCTCATCCTCACACAGCAGACTCTGGAATTTCCCATTCAGGGCACAGTCTGACCTCAAGTGTTTCCTGGAGCTGTCACCTCCCTGAAGGACTGGCTGCCTCAGGTATTTAGGGTGGAACATTGGCCTGTCACTGTTGGCCACTGGACGCCATTCAGCCCAGGGCATCAGGGATCAAGAGTCTGTCCCACCCGAAGGCTGTTTGGAGACCTGTGCAGAAGGAGCTGGGGAAGGCGGAGCCTGGTGTCTCAGTCCAGTCCCCAGTGGACAGATTCCTTCAGCCCTTCACCTGGGAGCCTCCTGTCCCTCAGTGCCTGGAGGCCAAGGAGTGAGTTGGCCATGGAGACTCTATTCCCCTTTACTCCCCCAGCCAGTCTCCCCAGGCCAGAGGTGAAGAACAGCAATGGGACCTTTCAGGGGAAGGTTGCATGGCCATGGGACATATTGCCCCTGCTCTCAGGCTGGGAGAATTGGAGGAATTCTAACACCAGGCCTGTTAGAGCTGAGACTTACTAGCCAGAACTTATCAGCAGTAAACTAAATACAATCACATTGAATTGCTTCTGTCCAGGTGTGAGACGGGGCAATTCCAGCTGCCAGAGATTTCCCCTGAACTGGAAGAACAAGTCAGAGGTTTCCCCAAGAAAACAATTGCTCTCTCAGAGACTATGAGGGAGTTCAAAGGTACCTAGAAGGGATGGATGAGGGGAAAGTGGGTCAAGTATCTGAGACTATTGAATCTGGCCTCTGAAGCCAACCTTCCCCTGCCTCAATTCCCACGTGGAGAATGACGGCCCCATCACTCAGCTCTCCTTAGAGACACTGAGCAAACAGACCCAACTGTTTGCAGATAGAGCCAGGAGTTTGCAAACTCTGAACCTCCCATTCAGAGATCAAAATGGCTAAAGTTACTGTTATGGCAACGTGTTCTGCCACCACAGCTCCAGGTTATGATAAGAGGCAGTAAGTGAATGAGAAACCAAGTGGGAGGGGGTGAGGAGGGAAGAGTAAATCTCATTTACAGCTTCTCTCTCCTGGGACGGGTGTGAGGCTGCAGGGATATTGGCTCCATTGCTGGGAGGTGCCCGGGTGAGAGAAGAAATGAAAGTTTCAGACTCTTTCATACTCAATTCCTGAGTGTGTCTGGTCTCTGATACAGTTGAAACACAGAGTTCAGAGTGGGGACATTGTTATAAATAGGAGAGCCTGGAATCTCACCTCTCTTATTCCTTCCCCCACCAGATACTCTGCCCTCTGCACTGGAGAGAGCAAGAAGAAAATCCCTGGGAGCTTTCAGACAGGGTGAGTTTGCAGGTGGAGATTCTTTAAATGATGAGAAAATTCCAGTGAAAACATCTTCATGGGATTGTTATTGAAGTTACCAACGAAACTCAGCAACCACGGCACGCACAGCCCTAAATCTCACCCAGTGATCAGTGAGGAGACCCAGGGGCACTGCATGGGGACCTGTGGACACTTGGAGAAACACTGGTCTATGGGTTTTTGATGCTAAAGGGGTGAAGTGAAAGCACAAAACGGACGGCACCTTCAGGTTCAGATTTCACTGCTCAGTCAGTTTCAATATGGGGTTGGTTTCAATCAATAAATAGGCTGAAAGGCTGAGAGCTGACTGGCTTCCACGGTATCAGTTTGTTCATGGTGAGAAACTGCTGGATTCCCAAGGGCTGTTAAGTCTAGTGCAGGCCTCGGCAAAATATAGGCCATGGGCCGGATCCACCCCACGGATGCCACTCCCCATCTGCAAGTCACTCAGAAAGTGACTGTGAGCCTGGAGGGGCAGGGGGAAAGCTTCAGGTGCTGCTTCCACCCCCAGGACAATCTTATTGGTCGATTTCTGGCCAAAAACAAAGCACCGCGCCCTCTCCCCTCTGGACATGGCCCTGCAGCCTGTGACAGCGTTGGGCAGGCTCCCTCCCTGCCTGAGGTGCTTGGCCTCTGCCCGGGAGTCACTCAGATAAGTCGCCTGTCCAGAGCATGCCTCTGACACCCCAACCTCTCCCTTCCCCTCCTAATCCCTGCTCCCCACTCCTGCCACCCACTCTGCATACCCAAACTCTGTCCTCTTCCTGCAGCTATATATGCAAGAGCTCTCAGTAGTCCGAAACCCATAGCGCCTTATTTGTCCACTAAGTCACCTCTCTAAATTAAAGTTATTTTAAATATCTAATGAATACTTGGCTAATCCAGTGTCCTAGATCACAGCCTGTCTCCTTCACCCAAACTCGTTCCCTCCTAGACCGCTCTATACGTTTTGCAACCCAAACCTTTACCCCAAGTGTGCTCCTTCTCCCAACA
The DNA here is from genome assembly GCA_032595735.1 of Pelochelys cantorii. NCBI lineage: Eukaryota > Metazoa > Chordata > Testudines > Trionychidae > Pelochelys > Pelochelys cantorii. Next base: position 4,407,601 of record CM064345.1, on the reverse strand, counting down.
CCTATCCTAGACTCTGCATTAATGTCATGGAAGAGTGCAGCTCTCAGCCACTTTCCGTTTGGCCCCCCATCGAAATGAATTGCTCACCCTGTGGAGTGGATACAGCTCAGTGAGAGCCAATAAGTGAAAGCGGAAGCCAGACTATTTCAGGCTAGAAAAGAGGCACAAATATTTGATAGGGAAGAGGATTAGCTGCTGAAACAAATGAGCAAAGAACTGGTGGATTCTCCATCTCTTGATGTCTTGAAATCACTGGGGGACTTTCTAGAAAATACACTGTGGGGAAACAGAGCTTTGTGCCTGGGTAATTGGACTAAGTGTAATGGCTTGTGCCACTGAGGGGGTCAGACTGCATGACTGAGGATATCTTCTGATCCCATGAATTCATGAATTGTAAGATCTCTTCCTGCAAACACTCTGCACACGTGTTTAATAATAAGCATCTGAATGGTGGTGGTAACTTCACTGACTCTTGTGGAAAGGGTTTATAATGTCTCTGTCAGATGAGAAAGCGAAGTTTGTGCTACAAATCTGTGAATGAAGACTAAGGGTTTTAAATACAGCAGCCTGCATTTAACCTATGTCCATGTTCAGGCAGATGAATATGTGGCTTGTTATCAGAAACACTGGGTGCTGAGAACTAAATCCCATTGTTGCAGATGCAGTAGTGTTGTAACTCAAGCCAGGTACAGAGAGAAATGAATATGGATTTGGGATCTAACTCCTGTTTATGGAATATCTAGACTAAAACTTTTGCCCACAAAAGTTATGCATAGTCTAACACGTGTGTCACTAGGGTCAGAGTCTGGGGAGAATGGGGGTGTGGAAAGGATTAAAGCCCCTTCTGAATTGTCTCCAATTCCTCTTATCCCCCTGCCAGGCTGCAGAACACCCATGACTGTCTCCAGCTCAGGCCCCGGCCTGCAGAACCAGGGACAGGAAATGGCCATGGTAGAGCCGGTGAGCTTCGAGGAGTTGGCTGTGTATTTCTCTGAGGAGGAATGGGCTCTGCTGGACCCGGGCCAGAGAGCCCTCTACTGGGATGTGATGCAGGAGAATTATGAGGCTGTGACCTGGCTGAGTAAGGATTCTTGTTCCCTTGGGTAACAAAAGCTGGGTGGGCTCTGGAGCAGCTGGGTTGGGTTTGGTTCAGGATCATTCACAGCCTTTGCCCACGATGTCATGAGTATCTGCCCCAATAATCCTGGCTCTTCTGTGAAAGACTGTCCCCTCCGTGCCCTCTCCTCTTCCCACAACTAAGGTCTCACTGCGCTTCCTCTTTCTTGCCCATCTTGTGCCTTGACTGGAGTTGTGAGTAGAAGGGCTCAGGCAAGAACAGCAGGTACCAGAGTTCTGGATCTGGGTCTGGCTGCTATTAGTGCCTGCAGGGTCCCCAGGTGGCAGTGTGCTCAGCCACTGGAAAGGAGGGTGCAGTTTCCAGTGTCCTTCCTGCTTATAGCTAATGTCTGTGACATGCTGCTACTTGCCAGAGGGAGGGGCTGGATGCTGGCCCTGAGGGAGGGTGGATGAGGCAGTTCACGCTCTGCGAGTATTTTGTCCGAGGTAGCTCTGTAGTAGAGAAACGTGAGCAGAGCTCTCCTTGCATTTCAGGCACAGGCTGGGTCTCCTTTCAAAAGTTCAGCTTCATTCTCTCTGGGGCTCACTTGCCTCTGTGTGCAGTGGAGATAAATCACGTCATCTGTCTTGTCTTTTTAGAGTGAAATATCTTCGGGTAGGGACTTTTTCTTCCCGTTTGAATGTCTGGCTTCATGCTCTGGAGACCTGCGTTCAGTTCTCTGCCCGTCTCAGACTTCCTGTGTGACCTTGATCAAGTCCCTTAGACTCTTTGTGTGCAGTCACCTCTCTCTTTAATAGCTATTATAGAGTGTCCCTGTTTCTCAGGGCTGGGAAGGATACCTACACTAAAGAGGGGTGATGCTTAGCTCCGTATGAGCACCCCAATAGCACAGTGGGGTCCGGATTTACATCAGAGTTCCCACGTGCTGCTGTGATTGTTCATTTTGATTCCCATAGCAACTGCAATGCCATATGAACTGCTGCTAGCGCCACAGAGCGTTGTTATGGCTGTTCAGGGCAGCTCTTTCTGGATCTCTGATGCCAGCGGCGCTGGCAGAGCATGCGGCTTATCCATGCAGTACACCTCATGGTTGCCGCTAAGAAAGACCCAGGCTCCATTCGGAGGCTAAGGCCCTCGGCCAAGTTTATTGTGAAAAGGAGCAGGGTGCTAGTGTCCTAGCTTCTCAGGCACAGGTATAGTGAGACTTGTCCCAACCCAATAATGGTACCAGCTTAGTCAGCAGTGAGAATGCTGCCCCTCAGCCAGCATCAGCATGCCCCTTCTGTGGCTTCTCTCATACATTGATACAAACAAGATGCATGTTGTGTTCCATGTGTTCCACCCCCTTAGCCTCCTGCCTGTTTGTTTGAACAAAACATCCATATCCATTATCCCCTCATCCCGCTCTTGTGCACAAGGGTCCGTGTCTTTCTGAGCCATCTCTTAGGACTGTGTTTGCAGCTACTGCGGAGATCTGTATGTTGATTGGCCTCTTCCTGCTCAGGAATGTGCTTTCCTGGTTAGTTGGTACCCACTGCCCCACCATTCTGCCAAAGCCCAGCCTGTTCTAGTTAAAAAATAATGGACATAAACAAGATAATCATAGTCCTCACATCAGAACATTTCCATGGACATGGCAAACAGCACACTTTGCACAAGCTTTCTTGCAGTTGTGTAACACTGGCAACACAATGATCTCCATGGTCACGTCACAGGTGGATCTTCCAAACACTAAATGAAGTTCCGAGAAGGGTGGGGCCAAGCTGAGGGGAACACGTTCACAAGGTGTAAAGGTGATAGAGTCTGTGCAACCCTGGACGGGCACCGAATCAAAGGCCAGGCTTGCCACAAGAGAGAGACTGGGAAACCACACACAGGCTGCTGCTGGCAGAGTAGAACGCAGGCTGCAGAGGGGGAGCTGAGCAACAGCCACAAGCACCAGAGAAGCAGCATGGCCCAGCTCTGCCCTGGTTTGCCCCAAGAGAAGCCCAGCACCACCCTGGGCAGTCACGGGAATGGCAACTGTTGTGGGCAGCTGGCAGGGTCCACCCAGACACAGGCAATTGGGATCAGGAGAATGGAGCATAGGCAGGACCTGAAGCAACCAGCCAAGGATTCAGTTAGATGCTCAGGCAACGTCCTCTGCCTCCTTCTGGCCCAAGTAGAGCATCTGAGCCAAAGATAAGGGCAAACCCAGCCCACCAGCCAGGAATTTTGTGGACAGAGCCTTGGGGAGCTAGAGATCTGCTGGGTTCTTTCTCTCCAAGTCTTAGTGACCTGCCATGTGGCAGCTGCAGTCTGAGCCCTGCCTAGGGACCTTGGTGTCAAACTAGCCTTACTAAAGCTCCCTTTCTGAGCAGGTGTCTTCCTGTCCAGCCCTGGGATGCCAGGGGGATGGAATGGGCTGTGAGGGGGACTGAGTTGTACCCTAGAGAGTGCAGCAGAGCGCTCAGCTCCTCTGGGGAATGAGCTGGGCCATTCGCAAGACCGGGGGGGGGGGGGGGCTGATGCACCTTTACTGCAGGTGAGTGTGTTCTGGGATCTTGTACCAGCCAGAGCCCAGTCTCTGCAAGGTTGGGAAAGGAGCCTCTCTGGGTGGGTGACTCAGATCCTGGCTCTGGAAGCAGCAATGGCACAGACCTTAATGAACAAGATCAGCACTTGGTTCATTGCTCTCCAAACAGGATTTCCAGTCTCCAAAACTGATGTGATTTCCTGGGTGGAGCGGGAGGAGGAGTTGCGGGTCCGAGATCCCCAGAGGTGTGAGGAAGGGGAGATCATCAGCAACACCCACACAGGTGAGCAACCAGTTAAACTGACTCAGAAACCAATTTCTGTCTCCTTATAACAGATGTAAGCTGTGTGTTTTCATGAAGTCTAACTGACTGTTCAGCTTGTCTTCTACTCCGGTCAGAGTTTGGTGGGTGAGGAAAGGCTGGGTTCTCTTCTGTGTGGAAGGGTTGTGAAGGAGGAGGAAGAACTCAGCTCATGATAATTTGACCATTATTTGAGTGTGTGTCCTCTTTCAGAGTTTCCTTTCAGCTCATCATGGAGAATAACTCCTGTCTGGATTATTTCTCTGTCCCAACAGGGGACGGGACACTGACTGAGAACCATGAAAAGAGTCTTCAGGAGGAAGGATTGGAGCAAGTGTCTGCATGTGGGATGTTATTAGGAAGATCTGAAGGGCATATTTTCCAGATACGTGAGCAAGGAGAGAGCTGTAAGAGTCAGCATATCCCAGAAAGGCAGCAGAGAAACCATCCAGGAGAGGGACAGGATAAATCCAGTCACAGGAGCAGAGGGGAGAAAAACACAGAAACGGTTCAACAGGAAATCCCCCATCAACAGTCACTCTGCACTTGTAGTGACTGTGAAACTCTTCTTGAACATCAAAAAGCCCACACAGGAGAGAAGCCCTTCAAGTGCTCTGACTGTGGGAAAAGCTTCAGTAGAAACTCACACCTTGTTAGACATAGGAGGAGCCACACAGAAGAGAAACCTTTCAATTGCTCTGACTGCAGGAAAAGCTTCAGTAACAGCTCAGACCTTGTTAGACATAGGATGATCCACACAGGGGAGAAACCCTTCAGCTGCTCTGTCTGTGGGAAAAGCTTCAGTAGCAGCTCAGGCCTTGTTACCCATAGGTGGACCCACACAGGAGAGAAACGTTTCAATTGCTCTGACTGCGGGAAAAGCTTCAGTAGAAGCTCACACCTTGTTACCCATAGGAGGAGACACACCGGGGAGAAACCCTTCAGCTGCTCTGACTGCAGGAAAAGTTTCAGTCAGTGCTCTACAGGTCAGAGTTTGTTAAACATAAGAGAACCCACAGAGGAGAGAGAACCATTCAGCTGCTCTGACTGTGGCGAAAGCTTCAGTCAGAGCTCAAATCTTATTAGCCTTCAGAGGACCCACAGAGGGGAGAAACCGATAACCTGAGTTCTCTTTAAGCTGTCTGGCCAGGTGGCTGTGGTGCAGCCTATAAAATGCCATGCAAGCTTATAGGGCTTTGGGGAGGAGAGATGCTTCTACCCACTGGTCTCAACCCCGGCCTACACCTGCCATGGCCAGAGGACAGTTAGTTATCCCATGGCCCCAGCCCCAGAGCTACCATGGCAGGGAGAGGTGTGTCTTCCTCCTCCCCCTTCACAGTGGCACCTAAGCTGGGGAAGCAAGAGCTCATGGGATTCTTCTCTCCTCGATGTAGCCTTTCAGTGACCTACATGTCAGTCCCCTCCATCTTTGAGATAACACCCCCAGCTGGAGCCCTCAACCAGTATTCCCTCTAAGATTTTCCATCCATGAGTGGAGCGAGTTTTTTCTTGAGAATGAAGAGTGACATCCTGTATGCTTGTTCGGATCTGTGCCACCATGGCGCATACGAGTTACTGAGAATTTTTGCGTGCGCGCACACACATTTTTTATTTTTATTTATACACACACACACACACACACACACACACACACACACAATTTAAATTATGGAAGAAAAATACTGAAACAAAGGATAATTAACAAGGTGCATGATCCTGCATGCGTGCACCCTGAAAACTTTCCATCGTGGCACCCAGTCTCATTCGCACACAGCCTTGCTCCACTGTTCCTGCATCCATGAATTCTCCATCTGCTGCACCCCCATCCTGTGCTCCCTTTACCACCGACCCTGCATTGTGCCTCTTTGCCCCTGACTTCTGCAGTGTCCCCTTCATCCCAACCCCTGCACTTTCCTCCCAGTCTAATCCAGTGAAAGTGTAGTAATTTGTAAAGCATAAAAAATGAATGCACTGTCCCTCGCCGTTGACTCTAAAGCTCATTCTGTAGTTGCAAGTTAATGACATTCAGAAGATGAATTTAGGGATATCACTAGAAAATTTCATCCAGCTCTTTTTCTTCAGTCCACATTACTACACTGTATATAGGATGTATAAGAAATAATTAGATTATTTCTTATAGTATCTGCATGGTTTAGGCCCCTGTGAGTCATAGAAAAGTCCCTTTAATATGTCATCATCAGTTGCATATTGATTTAGCATAATAGAAAATAATCAACATCCATTAAGAAAGTTTTAGTTGCTTCTACACAGTGTGTGTGTGTGTGTGAGAGAGAGAGAGAGAGAGAGAGAGAGTGAGATTGAGAGAAATAACTTCCACAGGGAGAAAAATAGTCATAGGCACTATCAACACTATTGGTGTGATTGATACCTATACAAGTGAGAAGATTATAGAGGATCTCAGAGAATTGTTCTCCTTGACATGGTTTAGGCTCTTAAATGTGAACAGGGCACAGAACATTTCTCTAGTAATTTGCCATCTATTTAATCCCTCAGATAACCTGCAGGTTTACCTTTTGAGATCCCGAGGTGGAGCTCTTTAGTGAAGTGGAGCTGGAACCAGACCTCCTCACCACACAGCCCCAGTTGCTCGAACAGCCCAGTTCCTCACCACCACATGTCCCTGGCTCTGGCCTTAGCTGCTGGAGCGACCCCACCACCATGTCACTCTGGGCTGGGGCTGCCAAAGCACTCACTGCCTGTGATGCTGCTGCAGCTCAGGCCCTGGTCAGGGCTGCTAAAGCCAAGGATGCCAAGGCCCTGGTCAAGGCTGCCAAAGCAAGGCTGCCACAGCACAGCAATGGCTCTGGCTCCAGCCAGACTGCTGGAGCAGGTGCCCGCTGTGGCTCTTGCCCTTTCCCTGTTGGGGGCCACTAGAACAAGCGCTGTCTGCCACATGGCCCACCCTGGAGCAGTTGAGTAGTCACTGCGTGGCTCTGCTTTGGAGGTGGGTGGGCGTCAACCGTAGAGGGAACCTAGGGGCAGTCTGTGCCTATAGGCAAACTTGGCAGCCACCTAGGGCACCAAGTTAAATGGGGCGCCAAATTCCTTGCCACTTCCCCTTCCTGGCGTTGACCCCAGAGGAAGGCTTCCCTGCGATGCAGGAGGGGTTAGTTGGCCCCGGAGCGGGAGTGTGCCGGCTTCCCCTCTGCCGCGGGAGGGGGGGTTGGCCCCAGGGGAGGCACGCATCGGCTTCCCCTGCGCTGTGGGAGGGGAGGTTGGCTCTGGGGGAGGAGGAACGCAGGGGTTCCCTGCACTGTTGGACGGGGAGTGTTGGCCCCAGGGGAGGCACACGCTGGCTTCCCCTGTGCTGTGGGGGGGGGGGGGGGAGTTGGCCGCGGGAGAGGTGCACGCAGGGGTTCCCTGCGCTGTTGGACGCTGGCTTCCCCTGTGCTGTGGGGAAGGGGGGGTGTTGGCCCTGGGAGAGGTGCGTGCCGGCTTCCTGCTGGGGGGGGTGGAATCCTGGGAGGAGGTGGGTGCAGGGGACTCTCTCCCCCCACTGGCACCCTGTTCCCTCTCCCCAGCCCCCCTCTCCCCAGCCACAGAACTCCATCCCCAGCCCCCCTCTCCCTAGTCACAGAACTCCAGTCCCCCTCTCCCCAGCCACAGAAATCCATCCCCAGTCCCCCTCTGACCAGCGATGTGGTGGTAATGGCAGTTAAAGCAGGATAGCGTAATGGACTGTTTTGGATTTGTAATTATAATTAACATTTGTAATGCATTTTTATTTGAAATCGTACTGAAATATCTAACTGTCATGTACAAATCTATTCTGAAAATTTTGTGTGTCTATTTTAATCTGATCTCAGAAACATTGATTGGATGGACAAACCAAATAATTATGCCTGTTAAATAAATATGTTTAAAAAACATTAAATGGAAAGTAGGAGCAAAATGTTTCCCAGTTTACCAAAAACCTCAGCCTATATCTGCCCTTGAGGTTGGGGGGGTGCCGATTGCATGGTTTGCCTAGGGTGCCAGTTGCTGGCAGCTAGTCTAGGGCCGCCCCTTCCTCAACCCTTCACACTGCAAACTTCTGTCTCATCTCGGAGGCTCTCATCCCCAGAGCCAGTCCCTTCCCATAATCCAAATCCCCTGAGCCTCACTCCTGCCACATGAACTTACTTTTTTGTACCAATAGAGAGATGGTGTGTCCCACGTTCCCTGCCTATGTGTATCCTGTCATGCGGTTGGGCTGAGCCCAAGTTGCGCCCCGGAATCCCTCAAAAACAAATGCTAATACCCTGTTTCCAATTGTTCAGCAGAGGCCCTTTTATTAATGAAACCCGGACCCTTAATTAACAGAAGCACTACCTTCTCAGCTAAAGTCTACGAGTCGGGTCCTTGATTAACACAAGCCGAGCCTTCTCCCAGCTGGGGCTCCCCAGTGAGGGGCTCAGATCAACAGAAACACAGCCTTCCAGGGTAAGGTCCCCTGGGAAACGTCCTTACTTAACAAGTGCACAGCCTTCTCCACTCAAGTCCACAAGTAAGTGTCTCTAGTTCACAAGTATACAGCCTTCTCATCTCCAGTTCAACAACAGGGTACTCTTAGCATGGGCTAGCAAAAGGTTCAGCCCCTGGGTTGGGGGGGCCCAGGCCCTCCCTCTCCATTGTGTCCAGACCCAGGGCCCTAAGGGCAGGGAAACAATCCACTGCCGCAGTTGGTGGGGATGAGCCGAAACTTACCAACCCCCATGGGGCAATTCAAGTATTCCCGCTGTGGGCCACTTCCTAACATGCAGTGGCTGCCTACCCGTAGTCGCTCTCCATCGCTGTGGTCGGGGTCACAGCTAGGCTTGTTGGTCAGGATGAACGCTTCAGCAATGCCCGGGGGCGAGGAAAACTCAGCTTGGTCTAGTGATTCTTGCTGCCTTGCTCTTGCCAGAACCCTTACCTGACCAAGGATCTGTGGCCCATGGGGGACTTTAGTCATGGGTGACACTTGACACCTTGATGTCTCTTCTCCCTCCCAAAGTTAGGGTCTTGTCTCCCACAGCCGCAGCTTCAGCATGGAGCCACACTGGTGCTAACGCTGCTCATGGGGAAGGGAGTGGGTCCCCCAGTGGCTGGGGCTGGGCGGGGAATGGCCGGTTGTTACTGAAGGGGAAGGATAAAATGCAGCCATGTTGCCGAGGGCGCGGGAGAGCAGCTGGGGCTGGCCTGGCAGTGCCGTGGAGAGCCCTGGGGGAGCTCTGCAGTGTGACTGTGGCTCGTAAGACAGCAACTGCAGAATCCCCCTCGGCGAGTGCGATAGGCTCCGACCGGCCTGGTCTGAATCCAGCTGAAGGGCTGGATGGCCCCACTCCTGGAGTGTCAGAGCCCCTGTCAACCGGCCATGTGTTTGTCCCCTTCCCCACCAGGCAGGGCAGGGCCCACGCTCCCAGCAGGAGTCCCAGCAGGGAGTTACAGGCACCTTGCTTGCACCCAGAGCACTGGGATGACCATGGAACAGGAGTGGGTGGCCAGTGTGTGGTACCTAGGAGCTCTCCCCCTGGGCTGTGACCCCCCAGGGGAGTCTCACACAGACGTCCTGGGGTCACAACCTCCCTGTCGCTCCAAACCAGGCAGAAATGCTCATCTCTCGCTCTCTGCAGCTCCCCTTTCTGCCCTGGCAGGCACTGCCCCTTCTCCCACTGGCCTGGGCCTGGCATCCCTCCCCCACCCGGCACCACAGAAAGCCCCTTGGCATGAACCTGGGCAAGCTAGAGGCCTCAGACCTGTAGTTTCTGAGAGGCTTGTGCCTTGGTCTCCTCTGCCCTTGGTGGCCTGCTCTTCCGGCTGCCTCGTGTGCTGCTGGCCAAAGGAGGCAGCAAGGCAGGAGTAGGGGCTGGGGGAGGAAGGAGCAAGTCCCGCTGAGGCAGACAGCTCTGGCTTAAGACTCCAGACCCAGCACAAAACCTTCAGCTGGGCCCGTGTCACTCCCTTCTGCCCCCGCACAAGCTCTGAGGGGAGGAGAAAGCCCTGTTGCCCCAGGCCGGGGAGGAGACAGGAGGCCTTCTCTCTCGCAGCCTTGCCCTTTGCTTCCATGCTGGCAACCACAGGGGCTGGGGAGCTCCCTGGCTGGCTGCAGCCTCAGCCACTTCCTGCTTCATGATCTAGGTCCAGGCAGCCCAGCAGGGGCTCTGTGTGGCTCCCAGACCTTTTGTTTGCCATTGCCCAGGTGCAGGGATCCAGATTCTACAACACTCACAGGCCCCACAGTTGGGGGCTGGTTTGATGCTTCAACCCACGGCCCAGCAATGAGCCCCCAAATGTCCCCTGTGTTCTGGGAGTGAGGTTTGCTGTGTGAATTCTGTGGGGTAGGTGCAGGGCTGGACCGAGCCATTCCGGCGCCCCGGGCAGACAGGTTAATTGCGCCCCGGGTTGGGGGAGGGTGCATGCGTGGCCCCGCCCCCGCGCCTGCGCATGGGGGAGGGTGCGTGGAGCTGGTGGTGGCAGAACGCATGTGCCCGGCCCGGCCCAGCCCAGCTACCGCCGCTGGCGTGCAGCCCGGGGCTGCTCAGGGCAGGCTGAGCCTGGCTGTGCAGGTCACCACGGCCGCGGGAGGAAGGGCTCTGCTGGCTGGCATTGCGGGGGTTAACACGGCCCCCGCCCTGGGTGGCTGCTGCAGGGTGGCTGCTGGGAGCTGCTACAGCCCGCGATCCGGGAGCCGGGTGCGCGGCGCCTGATGGCAGCTGTAAAGGGCAGCTGCCCGGCTAGCCCATGCCTTAATCTGGCCCTGGGTACGTGATGTCAGGCCTGGGCACTGGGATTATTTACCAGTTTCCCTGGCCCTGGGGCACTGCTGGGCTCACAGCTGTCGTGGCCGAGTGGTTAGTGTGTTGGGCTAGAAATTTCATAGGATGTCCCTGCGTAGGTCTAAACCTGCTCACAGTGAGGCCTGTGTTTTGGCCACACCCCTAACCAGGGCAACAAGTTGCACAACCCCTGAGACACTCCCCACACTCCCCGTCCCCCATCAATCCCCTTCTGCTCTTGTCAGAGAGATGCCTGGGATGGTGCCTCACATTGGGTCCCTGAGGTCTCAGGCAAATTCTCAGCTCCTGCCCCTCCCCCAGTGCCCCATGGCTCAGCCCTACCCTAGAGTGTGACAGGAGCAGTGTGGGCCAGAGCGGCTTCCCCACAGGGGACAGTGGGGTGGATACGGTGGGAAGCAAGAACCCAGATCATCAGGTCAGTGGGTTGGGGGCAAAATGAGAGCCCTGCCAAAAGTTTCTTCTCTGTCCACTGGGGAAGGCAGCTGGGCCCAGGGCACAAGTCCCTTTGAGCCCCCAGATGAAGGAAGAAGCTGAGAGAGAGGAGGGATGGATGTGAGCAGAGCCTCCTTCCAGTAGGCTGGGCCTGCACAGGGTCTGTGCATGTTGGAGCCACCTGCTACCAGATCTCTGGTCTCCTTTCTGCAAAGCCCTTGGCCTCTTTCTGGTTTCTGCTTCCCTGTCCTTAGCAGGCAGCTAAAGGAAGAGAGGCCACCATCCCAACTTTTTCAGTGGCTGGCATGGGGCATAAACCCATAGCATTGGCATTATTAGCACCATGTACTAACCAGCAGAGCTAGCCAGCCCACAGGTGTTAGCCTCAAAAGTGGCCCTTTCAGAAAGGAGCCTCAGGCAGCTGCAGGCTCTAGAACAAGGTGGCAGAACGCTTGCTTAGGGGACAATGAGGTGGCAGAGGGTTATTAATTCTCCTCCCTGGGCTGATGTGGATAGAATTCAACAGAAGAAAATTCTCTTTCCTTCTCCTCAGAAGATAGAAATTGCAGTTTGTTCTCACTTTGGCTCTACTAAAGCTGGACCCCAGGACAAGACTTTTCCTTTCTAAAACCCTTGGAAATGTGAATTGCTTGTAGGTGGAGAATGTAAGTGGAAGAAGGTATCCCCCACATGGGGTTTGAACCCATGACCCTGAGATTAAGAGCCTCATGCTCTACCAACTGAGCTAACCAGGCTGGCTGTGGGTGTTTTACTAATGCCCAGTCACAGGGTAGCAGGAGCTGAGTATTCTCAAGTGCCTGACTCAAGGCTCTGTCTTGCCTCTAGTGGGGGGTCCTGGACTCCATGGGGAATCCAAGGTTCAAATGCCACTTCTGACTCACCCACTTCTTTTCCCACAAGAAACGGCCCCATTTCAGTCTCTCAAGTGACAGGAGAAGGGTCCATGTTCAGGATTCCTCTAAGCATAGCAGCACAGGGAGAGGGAAGGAATTCAAACCCCTTCAGGAGTTTTGCCCTCATGGTACCAAGTTGGGCCAGTCCCAGTTTCTTCCCCAGGAGAAAGGGGGCGCTGTTTGCAGAGAGGCATGGGCTGAGCTCAGGGGCCACGTGGGTGATCTTCCCTGCAGCTGTGATGGCATCAGCCCCCTCCCACTGGTCTGGAGAGTCTGGAGACAGAGCTCCTAGGAGCATCAGACACCCAGTGAGAGAAACAAAATTGCCTCCAGTGAAACTAAGGACAAAGCACATGAAAACCTCCTAACAAACCAGGCCAGCCTCATCCAGTTCCACTGAGACTTGAACTCAGGTTGTAGGATTCAGCAGCCTAAGTGCTGCCCCTTACACCATGGCACCTACAACTGGTGCTGTTGATGGGCACCTGTGATACTCAACTCTCAGGCTGGCCTCTGCCCTCCTGGCTTCCCCCCAGCCACTTCATTTCTCAGGGCTCTCTGTCCTGCCCCAGCTTGGCTGCTCTCAGGACAAATTCCTTGTTAGGACCAGTCACAATCTGGGGTCAGGGAGGGTCCCTCCTACCTGAGATGTCTGTTACACAGAAGCCTTTTGTTCTCTACCCAGTTCCCACCAATAGCTGCAAAAAGCTGTTCTATATTGGGGTGAAGCTCAGTGGCAGAGTGTTTGGTTGCACATCAAGTAATGCTGGGTTCAGAGCCAAGCACCCGCCCCCTTTTAAAAAACTTTTCCTTCTAACAGAAACATTTGCCTTTCCATTTCCATCACATTCTGGATTTCTGGTGAATGTGGATTCTTTAAATGAATACAAACCCTTAATGCTGTCCTGTGCCAATGCACATAAATCAGGCAAACCCGTCCCTCAGCTGGAACCAGCACAAACCCGCTGTGTGTCGGTTTCTATTCCCGTCATCGCAACAAGGGTGGGATCTGAATACCCATTGGCAGGTCCTTGGTCTCCACAGGCTGTGCTATGCAGAAGAACAAAAACGACATCCAGCGGGGGAGGAATGGCCTAGTTTGTGTTGCATTTATGGGAGAAGTTGCTCTGACATGGGACTGAGAATGTGACTGGAGATGTGCAGAAGCCTGTTACAAACATACAAGAGACACCTTTATCAGCCTGTCTGGTGCACATTCCTACCTTTCTGTGCGCACATAACATACCTCCGGGTTCTAATTAATGGCCACCTGCCTTTCACACAGATCATTGATCCTCGTTACTTTCAGACACATTCCTGCGACAGCTGTTTAAACATAATGTGCTTCTATTTTATGATCAGTAGCAGAGTCTCTGTGAGATACCTCCAGTAGGGCTGTTAATGTCGGCATCTAACTAATTGCACTGTTGCACTCCTGGGGAGATGCTGCTGCTGTATTTAAGCTTCTGAAGTTTGATTTAGCGAGTCTAACTAAGACTCGCTAAATCAAACTCAGAGGACACCCCAACTGGTGTGCAGTTCTTCTGCTCTTTACTACTGTCATCCTCCTGCTGTCGGGACACCTCCAAGCTCGACTGAAGGAAGCCAACTCCAGCTACATACGGAGGGATGATGGGAAGAGCAGACACATTGGCCAGGCACCATTGGGGACTACCTCCCTCACTTCCCCCATACCTGGCAAGTGCCTTGGCCAGCTTAGACATGGGGCTGCTCTCTGGGACTCTTCTCCCAGCTGCTCTATGTGTTGCCATTGCCCATCACAAGGGAGGGGAGAGGAGAGTTACTCTCCATGGCTGCTGAGGTTGCACTTGCAGGATCTCTTGGTGCTGACACCCACAGGGAATCACAAGGACATGTGGCACTGGCTTGCCTGTCCCAGCAATTGCAGTCAGAGCCCTGCCTTGCCAGGAAAAGCACATTGCCATTTTGAAATAGCAGCAGTGTGGACACTCAACTGCTGCTATTTCAAAATAATTACCCCCCAGAATCCTGTAATTAATGCCCAGTGCTTCCTGGGGCTCTAAACTGATGTAGTGCATGCACTTTAGGGAAGCCTGCTTTGGACTAATTTCGAGCTTTCCCTGTTGTGTGCACAAGCTATTTTGAAATACTTATTTTGGGAGCTATTATTTTGAAATAACCTTGTAGTGTCAACATACCCTGAGGCTGTGTCTACATTGGCATGATCTTGTGCAAAAGCAGCCGCTTTTGCGCCAAAACTTGCTGCCTGTCTACACTGGCCGCGAGTTCTTGCGCAAGAACACTGGCGTTCTAATGTGTGAAATCAGTGTTTCTTGCGCAAGAACTATGATGCTCCCACTCAGGAATAAGCCCTCTTGTGCAACTGTTCTTGCGCAAGAGGCCAGTGTAGACAGGCAACATGAATTTCTTGTGCAAGAAAGCCCTATGGTTAAAATGGCCATCAGAGCTTTCTTGTGCAAGAGAGCGTCCACACTGCCATGGGCGCTCTTGTGCAAAAGCACAGCTCACACATGGCAGTGTGGATGTTTTCTTGCGCAAGACTTCTTGCACAAGAACCCTTGCACAAGATGTTCTTGCGCAAGAAGCTGCCAGTGTAGACATAGCCCCAGATGGGAAGGTTTTGGCTTTTCACAATATTCCCTGGGCTGTTGTACAAAGCTCAGTGCTGGTAACAAACCCAAACACCCCCTGGGTGCCCAGAGATGGACTGGCTAGTCACCGCCTGGCTCAGAGCGCTCTCTGCAGTGAGGAGATGCCTGTGGAGCAGTCACACAGCAGCGGCACACGGCTCTGTTCACTCCACTATGTCGTCTGTGATCCCTGCTGTCCTGTGCCATTCTGTGGTAACTCTGTGTGTGCCTCAGTTTCCATGGGCACCGTACCACTATCTACATGGGGATGGGAATTTTGGGTGTGACTCACTGAGGCCTGCTCTGTACTAGGCTGCACAGGTCAGCATAAGGGACGTAAAATGCCAACCAGCCAGGGAAGCCGAATCCAGCTACGCATTGTGCATCTCTGGTCCCTGGGCTAACAAGTCTGTTCTGCGCTGTCCCCCTGTGACATAACAAACCATCTGTTCTACCTGCCGCCTGAGAGTCACGTCCGGCTGCAGAGGGGGGTGCAGGGACTGGTGACTCTCCACCCCTCAGTGACACCTGGTGACTTGCTGGTGTTTCTCAATTGATGCTTAAACCTGCATTAATGGCACCTCAGCCTAGGAGACTCTGCCTGAGCCTCTTCCTGCTCTTCAGCATCGTTCTTGACCCAAGGCTCATGCCAGGGCAGGAACCCTCATCAGCCCCATTTTGCTGATGGGAGAAGGGAGGCCCACAAGAGGTGGCGACGTGCCCGGAGTCAGCCAGGAGAAGTTCTGTGGAGGGGAGGGGCAGAGGGGACAGATGCTTTTTCTTAGGGGGAGGGAGGGCGTGTGTGTTCCTGTGCCTCCCCGTGCCCCCTTTCAGGCTGGCTTGTGGAGGGCTCCTGCCTCCCTCCACTTCCTTCTTGCACCTTCCCTGCTCTGGCTGCTGAGGGGCTGCTGGTCCCGGGTCAAGAGAGTGAGGTGCCCGGCTAGGTTGGGCTGGAGTGACAGGGGTGAGACTGGCGGCCACATTGCCTGGTGCCTCCTGAACAGCAGCCCCTGACAGGCCCTCCTCGGTGTGGGCTGCAGCTGGGCAGAGCGAGCACTCGTGGGGTTGGAGGTCACATTGCAGGGATGCAGCCGGGCTCTAAACAGTGGCTCAGGAGGCAGCTCTTGCTGGAGAGGGGTGGAGTCGTGAGAGCCCATATGCAGATGTTGTCATGAGCAGAGCCCTGTGGGAGCAGGAGCAGTCTGGTGAGCTGGGCCTGAATTTGGCGAGTGGGGTCTGGCTGCGGCATCAAGGCAGCATCAGGGTGGGTGTGGGCAGGAGGGACATGGTGTAGGAGGGTCGTGTGGGGTTGTGAGGCCGTGACCACCATGAGGTGAGAGTGATTATGCCTGGGGATCTCATACTTACTTGGCAGGTGAAATGCTATGGTCATGAGGATGATTTTCCCAGGTTGAGGTTCATCTCTTGCACTTTGGCTGTGCTGATTCCTGCAATTTCCCTGAAAAGGGGAACTTGATTGCACAATTTATGGTAGTGGGGGACTGTGTTTGTGCTTTCCCCTGCTATTTGCTGTAGAAAAAAAGAACAGCCTAGGTTTTTAGTATTGCTGTTTTACAGCATTTATTTTAGTCTTTGTGTCTTTTTTTGTCTGAAAACTGTGAGGCTGTGTCTATGCTGGCGCGATCTTGCGCCAAAGTGGCTGCTTTTGCGCAAAGACTTGCTGCTTGTCTACACTGGCCGCGTGTTCTTACGCAAGTAAACTGACAGGCTACTGTATAAAATCAGGGCTTCTTGCACAAGAACTATGATGCTCCTGCTCAGGAATAAGCCCTTTTGTGCAACTGTTCTTGCGCAAGAGGCCAGTGTAGACAGGCAACATGAATTTCTTGTGCAAGAAGCCCTATGGTTAAAATGGCCATCAGAGCTTTCTTGCACAAGAGAGCGTCTACACTGGCATGGATGCTCTTGCACAAAAGCACATGCCAGTGTAGACGCTCCCTCCTGGAAGAGTTTTTGCGTAAGAAGCTGCCTGTGTAGACGTAGCCAGAGAGTCCTGAGAGCTGAAGCAGCTGGAAGGAAGCCAGGAGAGCAGAGGCCAGCCTGAGAGCTGAGTGTCCCAGGTGTCTACCACAGCATCCCATCTCTAGGTCCCATGGTGTAAGGGGCAGCACTTGGGACTCTGAATCCTGCAATCTGAGTTCAAATTGCAGTGGGACCTGTAGGGGCTGGAGTGGTTGTCCCTTGTGCTTCCTGGCTTCCTTGTCCTCAGGCCCTCCAAGGGCAGTTTTGCTTGTCTGAGGCCCAGTGGAGCTTACTGATCAGACTTGTGGTGAGGTGCCTGATGCCATCACAGCTGCAGGGCAGGTGGCCTATCTGACCCCTGAGCTCAGCCCAGGCTGGAGGCAGCCAGAGAGTGTGAGAAGAACAGAGGAGGGGAGGGAGGATTTGTATATTTGGGAAGGGTCCTGGCTCCCAGCCACATGCCTTGGAACAAAGACCAATGGCCCCTGCACAAAGTGCATTGTGGGAATAAGAGTTGGGGCAGCAGGAAAGGGGCTGGCCCCTCAGCACCATGGGAGGTGGGAGAAGATGGGAGTGAATGCTGCTACCTCTCACATGCAAAGGGAGCACTAACCCACTTGCAACTCATCTCTAGTGCTCTCGCCTCCACCATCCCCAACAGCTTTGTGCCCCATGAGGGTGGGTATTGTCAGAGACCAGGGAGGTGGAGGGAGGGGGTCTCTGGATGCATGGAGCCCCCTGGCTCTGCCTGTGAAAAGAAAGAACAAGCAGAAACTTTAATTCCAGTTTGTGCTTCTTGGCGTTTTGAATCTGAGGACTTTGAAGAAGCCTTTTACATATCGGCTTCAATGGCTCAGTGTACAGTATTTATAAAACAGTACTCATAGGAACTATGCTGCTGTTATGAGTTCAAACCTCACCTAGGGCAGTGGTTTTTAGTCCCTCTTGGGTTGCCCCCTTACAGTGGTTCCCAAACTTTTTGGCATCATGTCCCCGCTTTTTGATTTTTGAAATACCCTCATGCCCCCCTCCAAAATAGCAGCAAAACTTGTTGAGAAAAAAAAAAACTTGATGGGGGAAGGGCTGGTTCACCTCACTCCCCCCCTGGAATTTCAGTGAAAATTTCCCCTTCACATATTATGGCCTCATCGCAGTGAATGCTGGGTGGCCAGGATCTGAGGCCAGGGGGCACAGAGAGGGTTGGACCCTTGACCCGTGTTCTGCCAGGGTCTTGTTGCACATCTTCCCCACCCCCATCAGCAGCCGCAGCCCCTTTTAACCACTGGGTCAGCCCAGGAAAAGAAGCTGGAAATGGGACAAAGTAGCCTGTCTTTAGTCGCTACATTTCCCATCCCTCTTCATGAGCTTCTCCAGTGGCTGAAAGGGATGGTGGCTGCTGATGCGGGCGGGGGGAAGAAAATGGGCAACAAAGACCCTCCTCTGAGCTGGAATCCCAGCTCCCTCAGGGTTCACTGGAAGGGGACAGCCCAGCAGGGACTAAAAACCACTGCTCTAGATGAGGTTTGAACTCACAACATCAGCATGTCTTCTACAAACACTGCCTTATAAGTACTGTGCACTGACCCATTGCACCACTGGAGCAGTGCTTTACAAATGTTTCTTCAAAGTCCTTAGATTGAAAAAGTCAAGAAGCACAAAGTGGACTTGAACAAGTGGGGCAAGAAGATTAATTCTGAAGGATTTGCTCACACCAACACCTCACCAGAAGGTCTCACTGAGATTGGAACTCAGCTTGCAGGAGTCAAAGCTCTGCTATGTGCGTGAGGCTCTCAGCTAGCTGATACTCTACTCTCCTTGCTTGTGCCGATCAACGGCTTCACCTCTCCAGACCTTGCCCCATCTGCATGTGGCCTCATGGGAACGATCTGGCTCCCTCTCCGGCAGAGGAAGGAGAAACGTTGCCATGTGTTACACACGTTGGCACCGTACAGACGCTGGCCCTGGGTCCCCCTGCCCTGAACTCCATGGGACAGGGAGAAGCTCCAGGAGATGGGTCCCCTGGGATCATGTCTCACATTGATCCGAAGGTTGTGGGGACACAGACCGCCCCCTGCAGCCAGGAATGCCGGTTCCTAGAAGCTCCCCCCTAGAGAGGACTCGACTGAGGGGTCAGGAAGAAGCTGGGGAGAGATGAGGCCAGAGGTGTTTGGGCTACACCTCCATAGCAGTCAGGCCTCTGCGTCCAGTGGTGGGAAATTAGCACCTGGCTGCACTGGCTGCAGGAGCAGGTGGTGCTTCACGCACATGGTGGGGGGAGGACGGTTCTCCCTGGGGTTGGACATGTATGGTGCCCCCCCCAGGCTGTAACCAGCATGACGTGTCACAATAGCGCACCATCCTCTGTGCTCCTGCCTCCCCTGCCCTGTGTGGGTATGTCTACACTTGCACCCTCTTTCTGCAGGCCCCGCAGGCCAGGCGGAGGAACGTGAACATTTATGGCCCAGTGGCTGATGGCCTTGCAGAGAAAGATCATCTCCGGCGCACCACAGACCAAGTCAGAGCGAAGGCTAAGGAACGGCGGCAGGGTTATATCAGGGCCCATGAGGAACTGGACCAAATCCTGGGGCCTGGGGAACCACTGTGTCCAAGGATAGTTGTGGAGTTTGTGTAGGAGACACCTGGGCAGCAGCAGCTGCAGCTTCAAGATGATAATGCTGATGACCTGCAGCTCCAGGACGAGGAGGAGGATTCTAGGAGTGTTGTAACCCTGACCCTGGAGCCAGTTCCCCGTCCTCCCCCTGCCATATGTGCGGGGTACCACCTGCTCCTGCAGACAGTGCTGCCAGGGGCTAAGTTCCCAACATTGGGCCAAAACACACAACCGCTCCGAGGTGTAGCTCAGTGGTGGTGATTGAGTGCCGATTTTAGAGCTCCTTGGTTCAATGTCAAGTGCCCCCTTAAAAATTCGATTATCATAAGCAAAATATTTGCATCTCCAAGTGTGTCACAGCTTGGATTTCTATTATACAAGGATTCTTAAAGTGTCAGCAAACCCCTCATGTGTTCTTGTGCCAATGCACATAAGCCAGGCAAACCCATCCCTCAACTGAAACCACTTCAAACCTGCTGGGTGTCTGGTTTCTATTCCCATCGATTGAGCAAGGGTGAGATGTGAATGCCCATTGGCTGTTCTGTACAGAAGAACAAGAACCAAGTGCAGCTGGGCTATGTCTACACCGGCGTGATCTTGTGCCAGAGCTATGCAAATGAGACTAAGTGTGGAATATTGCCAAGCCTCATTTGCATATATAATGAGCTGCCATTTTGCGGAAGAGGCTCTTGCGCAAGAAGGAGCTGTCTACACTGCCCCTTCTTGTGCAAGAAAAACCCTCTTGCGCAATGCTGCTATGCTGATTATTTTCGGGAATAACGGCATTGTGCAAGAGGGTTTTTCTTGCGCAAAAAGGGGCAGTGTAGACAGCTCCTTCTTGTGCAAGGGCCTCTTCTGCAAAAATGGTGGCTCACTATATATGCAAACGAGGCTCTGCAATATTCCATGCTTAGCCTCATTTGCATAGCTCTGGCGTAAGATCGCACCAGTGTAGACATAGCCCTGGAGAGAAATTGCTGTGATCAATCTTCTGGAACTTGATTCAGTGAGTCAGACTAAGACTCCCTAAATCAAACTCCCTAAATTCACTTACCTGTGGGCTTTGGGCACCTGCCCCCATCAAACCTAGTTTAAAGCCTCCTCACTAGGTTAGCCAGTCTGCACCCAAATACTCTTCTCTTCCTCGACAGGTGAACTCCACCCCTGCTGAGCAGCCCTTCCTGCAACAGCATCCCATGGTCAAGGAAGCCAAAGCCCCTGCCCGCTGAGCTGTAGCTTTCTGTGCCCAGGGAGCCAGACACTGCCAGGGTGGGATTGGGAAGGCTGGAGGGAAATGGGTGCATATTGGTAGTCAAAGGTTTTCTCTGGAACAATTTTACACCACTGTTTGTGGAGGGTGCCATGGCTTAGCTGGCCAAAGTACCTGCCTAGTAAATAGGAAATCCAGCGTTCAACTCCCTGTGGTGCCTTGCTGTGGCCTTTGTTTGCATGTTCTTATGTCTTTCTGGGACACAGAAGAGGCCTGCCCTGGCCACCCATGGAACTGCTGGTTTAGGAAAAGGCTGATGAGGAGGAGCATTGGGAAGAAGGAAACCACAAGGCTGGAGCGGTTGCAGAGGTTACTGGCACTGGCCAGGCAGGGCTCTGACTCCCACTCTGAGCCCCTGAGTACCACATGCTGGCCACTCAGTCTTGCTCCACGGTCGCCCCAGTGCTCTGGGTGCGAGAGACGTGCCTGTGACTCTGGGTGGGAGCGTGGGCCCTGCCCTGCCTGGTGGGGGAAGGGACAAACACAGGGCTGGTTGACAGGGGCTCTGACACTCCAGCAGTGGGGCTGTCCTCAGCTGGATTCAGACCAGGCCAGTAGGAGCCTCTCACGCTCGTCAAGCGGGATTCTGCGCTTGCTGCCTTGGGAGCCAGGGTCACATTGCAGAGCTCCCCCAGGGACATCCCACGGCACCGCCAGGCCAGCCCCAGCCCCAGCCCCAGCCCCAGCCCCAGCCACTCTCCATGCCCTCAGCAATGTGGCTTTGTTTTATCCTTCCCCTTCCATAACAACCGGCCATTCCCCACCAGCCCCAGCCCTGTGGGACCCACTCCCTTCCCCAGGAGCAGTGTGAGCCCCAGCATGGCTCCCTGTGGAGGCTAAGGCTGTGGGAAACAGCCCCAGGCATTGGGAGGGAGACGAGATGTCAAGGTGTTGAGTTTCGCCCATGGCTAGTGTGGGGTGATGCACAGTCTGGGGGCAGCTGGAGGTGCATCCTGAGAGCTGATTTTCAGAGGAGTATGATCAGCCCTTCCTGTGTTTCTGGCTCCTTCCAAGGGCTCAAATCTGGCACCTAAAATTTGAGGAAGGTGCATTTGGAAGAGGGAATTTCTGTCTCTTAACAGCTGCTAGTGTGCCCCAGTGGCCTAATGGACAAGGCAGTGGCCTCTTAAGCCAGGAATTGTGGGTTCAAGTCTCACCTCACAATTCAGATTTATACTAGCAGATGCAAAATCTCTTTGGCTTCCATTCCTCCATGGAATCTGAGAGATGCTTGAACACTGGGCAAAGTGTCCCCTGAAATTGCCATCCTCCCCTGAACAGGATCCCTCAGTAGCTGACACTGGTGGTAGACACAGACAGGAGGAGAGTGTTTCCTAAAAGCTGAGGTGTGCACAGTGAGGTCACTTGCAGAGATGCTGGTGCTGGCTTCTCTGTATGTGCCTTGGCACCTGTTACCCATTGGTACCTCTCACCCCCCTGCTAGTGCCCACACAGAGGGCCAGTGCATACAGAGCCAGCAACTGTAGCGAGGGAGGTGGCTGCAGCACAGTTCCAGGTCCGGGGCACATGGAAAAATGGTTTGAAATATTTTTCAAACAAATAATATGAAAAATGTTAGGCTCTGGCTACACTGCAGGCTTCTTGCCCAAGAACTGTTTGGGGCAAGCGTTCTTGTGCAAGAGCACATCCACACTGCCACATGCTTTGCTGCAAGAATGAGGAATAGCTCAGTGTTCTGAGCATTGGCCTGCTAAACCCAAGGTAGTGAATTCAATCCTTGAGAGGGCCATTTAGGGAGCTTGGGCAAGTCTGCCACAAATGGTTCTTGGCCCTGCCATGAGCACAGAGGCCTGAACTACCTGATCTCTCAAGGTCCCTTCCAGCTCTATGAAATTGTATGTCTCCTTGTAAAGAGCATCCATGACAGTGTGGTTACTCACTTGTGTGAGAAACCTCTCAAGGCCATTTTAGCCATAGGGGTTTCTGGTGCAAGAAATCCCTCTTGCCTGTGCACACTGCCTGGCCTACTTGTGCAAGAGGGCTTATTTGTTATGGGGAGAGGAATAACTCTTGCAGAAGAAGCCCTCTTTTCTAATGGTTTACTGTACATTTTCTTGCACAAGAATGCACATGCAGGGTAGACACTCCACCCATTTTTCCACAAGGACAGCAGCTCTTGCGCAAAAAGCCCACAGCAGACATGCATTGTGAAAAAACCTCTCAACAGCAAGCTCCACCCCAGCAAGTCCCACAGAAATTTGAACTCAGATTGTAGGATTCAAAGTCCTAAGGGCTGCCCTTTACACCATGGGACTTACACAGGAAAAAAGTGTGTGAGCACCTGGCACACACAGTTTTCAGGCTGGTCTCTGCACTCCTGGCTTCCCTCCTGCTGCTTCATCTCTCTGGCTATAACTACACTGCACATTTATTTTGAAATAAGCTGTTCTGGAATAGTGATTCCAAATAGTTTATTTTGAACTAGCACATCTACACTGCAGGGAAACCTCAGAATAGTCCAAGGCAGGCTCCCCAATGCAGATGAGCTACCTCTATTTAGAGCCCCGGGAAGAATAACTCAGAATGGCCCTGCTGAGGGGCTAGTTCAAACTAGCGGCAGGGGCACATCTACAGAAGCCTTATTGTGAAATAGCTAATTTGGAACAGGTGTTATTCTTCATAGAATGAGGTTTGCAGAAGTCAGAATAAGCCGTCTGTTACTTCAGAATTATTTCAAAATAATGGAATTGCTGTGTAGACTCTTGCATTGTTATTTTGGAATAATGGCCATTGTTGCAAAAGAACTTTTGTCTGTGGACAGAACCTGCACAGCCCAAGAAATGTGATTGGCACCTCATACCCACCCTCTTTCTGTCAATTACACTGCAGGGCTCTGAAGACATAGACCCAAGGCAACCACCTTGGTTGCCTTCTGCTAAGGCCAGGCTGGAGGGAAGAGAACTGTTCCTTCAAGCCAGAGTTGCACCAGTGACCTAAGGATCACTTGCTAAGCACACACTACAGTTCTCTGCTCTGCCAACTGAGCTATCAAAGGGTGCCTGAATGACACTGGTTTCTCTAGGTTGTCCCTTCTACAAGTCTCAGGGCACGTGTCCCCCCCCAAGTAGATGGCATTGCTGGTGAGGGGCAGAGGAGCACAGGGGTTGTCACAGGTACTTCACATGCAGACAGACCCCTTGAGTGAAACCTGAGCTGGATCCATCCATGTCACAGCTAAAGGAAGAAAGTTGGGTTCTTCTCATGTGTCTTCTTTGTTCCAGAGTCTCTAGGGGTGCAGGAGGGGCAGGTGCACAAAAAAAAAAACCCCACTTGAATGAACCTCGGCCTAGAAACACACAGAAACACTCCTGAGGGTTTCCTTGCCTGTACTTAAATGTTGACAAAAATTTTGTTATTAACTCCTTGGCCAACTCTGATTGCTGTGGGGCTACGAAATTCCCTTTTGTTAATTCTGTGCCCTCAGGAAGGGAGCAAATTGAGAAAGGCTGGGCCCCCGCCCCGGGGACGCCAACCCAAACACTGAAACCAAGGGGTTAACAATCCAGATGGTCAATGTTTACTGCACATCTGTCTTCCTTCAACCCTGCCAAACCTCAAGGCCAACTCCACAGTCCCAGCGGCTGGGGGAGATGTGTGTGTTAGAACCTCTCCCCACTGAGCTGTCGCCTTCTGTGCCCAGGGAGCCAGACACCACCGTGGTGGGAAAGCTGGAGGGAAATGGGGACTGGTCGCTCTTTGAGAGTCAAAGGTGTCGTCTGGGGCCATAAATTAGAACAGTTTTAAAGAGGCTTTGCAGGTGGGCACTGTGGCTTATCTGGGACCATAGAGTAGAACTGTTTTAAAAGCCTGAGGAGGGCACCATGGCTTAGCTGGCTGAAGAACCTGCCTACTAACCAAAAGAGCCTGGATTCTGGCCCCAGTGGTGCTTTGCTGTAGCCTCCATTTTCCTATCCTCTTCTGGGACACAGAAGAGGCCTCCCCTGGCCACCCATAGAACTACTGGTTCAGGAAAAGGCTGATGGGGGAGCAGTCTTGGGAAGAAAGAAATCACAAGCGTGGAGGGGCTGCAGAGGCTGCTGTGCCTGGCACTGACAAGGCAGGGCTCTGACTGTAATTGCTGGGACAGGAGAGCCAGCACCACATGCCCTTGTGATTCCCTGGCGTGTGAGCACCTAGAGAGCCTGAGGGTGCAACCTCTGCAGCTCCTGCAGCCATGGAGAGTTAGGGTATGTGGGCATCAGGTGCTTCTCACTTGTGGTTTCCTTCTTTCCAACACTCCTCCCCAATCAGCCTTTTCCTGAACCAGCAGTTCTATGGGTGGCCAGGGGAGGCCTCTTCTGTGTCCCAGAAGCACATAGGAAAATGTGAGCAAAGGCTACCAAAAGGCACCACACATAGTTGAACCCAGGATTGCCTGTTTATTAGCCAGCTAAGCCATGGTGCCTGCCTCAGACATTGTGGTGAAACTGTTCTCTTCTATGGTCCCAGACAACACCTTTGACTCCCAAAGTGCAGCCAGTCCCCATTTCCCTCCAGCCCTGGTGGTGTCTGGTTCCCTGGGCACAGAAGGCTACAGCTCAGTGGGCAGAGGCTCTGACATGCACATTTCCTCTAGCCACTGGGACTGTAGAGTTGTCCTTGAGTTTTGGCACAGTTGGGTGGCGGGAGAAGCACAGCGGGAACTGTGGAGTTGGTCTTGAGGTTGGTCAGGGTTGAAGGAAGGCAGCTGTGCAGTAAACATTGACCCTCTGCATTGGAAACCACTCCATCTCAGGCTTTGGGTTGGAGTCCCTAGGTGGGGGGCCCAGTGTTCTTCAATTTGCTCCCTTCCTGAGGGCAGAGAATTAACAAGAAGGAATTTCATAACTCCACAGCAATCAGAGTTGGCCAAGGAGTTAGGAACACATTTTTTGTCAACATTTAAATACAGGCCAGGAAACCCTCAGGGGTGTTTCTAGACCAAAGTTCATTCAAGTGATTTGTTTTTCATAGACCTGCCCCGACCTCACCCCGAGAGACTCTGGAACAAAGAAGACACACGAGAAGAACCCAACTTTCTTCCTTTAGCTGTGACATGGATGGATCCAGCTCAGGTTTCACTCAAGGGGTCTGTCTGCATGTGAAGTACCTGTGACAACCGCTGTGCACCTCTGCCTCTCATCAGCAATGCCATCTACTTGGGGAAGCACTTGCCCTGAGACTTGTAGAAGGGACAACCTGGACAAACCAGTGTAGTTCAAGCACCTTTGATAGCTCAGCTGGCAGAGCTGAGGACTGTGGTGTGTGATTAGCAAGTGATCCTTAACTTGCTGGTTCAATACCAGCTTGAAGGAGCAATTCTTTTCCCTCCAGCTTGGCCTTAGCAGAAGGCAACCAAGGTGTTTTCTTTGGGTCCATGTCTTCAGAGCCCTGCAGTGCAATTGACAGAAAGATTGTGGGTACAAGCTGCCAATCACTTTTCTTGGGCTGAGCAGGTTCTGTCCACACACAAAAGTAGATGTGCTATTTCAAAATATGCTGTTTTGGAATCACTATTCGAGAACAGCTTATTCCAAAATAAATGTGCCGTGTAGTCGTAGCCAGAGAGATGAAGCAGCAGGAGGGAAGCCAGGAGTGCAGAGGCCAGCCTGAGAGCTGAGTATCCCAGATGCCCATGCAGTAAGTACTATGTAGGTCCCATGGTGTAAATGGCAGCAGTCTAGACTCTGAATTGTGCTTTCTGAGTTCAAATCTCAGTGGGGCTTGTTGGTGTGAGGCTTTTCACACTGCATGGCTATATCTATGCTGTGAGCTTTTTGCACAAGAATGGCTGTTTTTGTGCAAAAACTAGCGGAGTGTCTACCCTGCATGCGCATTCTTGCACAAGAAATTTACAGTAATCCATTGGAAAAGAGAGCTTCTTGCACAAGAATTATTCCTCTCCCCATAACAAATAAGCCCTCTGGCACAAGAAGGCAGTGTGCACAGGCAGCAGAGCTTTCTTACACAAGAGAGCATCCATGCTGCCATAGATGCTCCTTATAAAGAGATACACCATTTTCTAGAGCTAGAAGGGACCTTGAAAGGCCAGCTAGTTCACTCCTCTGCCCTCCTGGCAGGGCTAGGAGCCATCCCTCACAGATTTGCTCTAAATCCTTGTAAACAGCCCTCTCAAGGATTGAGCTCACACACCTGGGTTGAGGAAATGAATGCCTAAACCACTGAGCTATCCCTCCCTACTGGGCCAAATCATCTGGCAGCGTGGACCTGCTTTTGCACAAGAACTCTTGCCCCAAACAGTTCTTGGGCGAGAAGGCTGCAGTGTAGACGGACCCTAACGTTTTTCATATTTTTTGTTTTAAAAATATTTCAAACCATTGTTCAGTGTACCCCAGGCCTGGAATTGTGCTGCAGCCGTCTCCCTCGCTATGGACACTGGCTCCGTGTGCACTGGCTTTCTGTCTGGGTGCTGGCAGGGGGGTGAGAGGTGGCAGGTACCGATGGGTAACAGCTGCCAAGGCGCATACAGAGAAGCCAGCGCCTGCATCTCTGCAAGTGACCTCACTGTGCACACCTCAGCTTTTAGGAAACACTCTCCTTCTGTCTGTGCCTAACACCAGTGTCAGTGTTTGCTACTGAGGGATCCTGTCTGGGGGAAAATGGCAATTCCAGGAGACACTTGCCCAGTGTTCAAACATCTCACAGTTGCCATGGTGAAAAGGAAGCCAAAGAGACTTCCCATTGACTAGGAAACATCTCAGTTGTCACGCCAGATGGGACCTGGACCCACAGTCCCTCGCTTAAGAGACCAACGCCTTGCCCATTAAGGCACTGGGGTACATAAGCAATGTTTAAAAGACAGAAATTCCCTCTTCCAAATGCACATTCCTCAACTTTAGGTGCCAGATTTTAGCTCTTGGAAGGAGCCAGAAACACAGGAAGGGCTGATCACACCCCTCTGAAAATCAGCTCTCTGGAGGCACCTCCAGCTGCCCCACAGTAGCCAAGGGTGAAAGTTTTGGCAGGGTTGGGGGGAGGGAGAAATGCAGCAAACATTGATCATCTAGACTGTAAACCCCTGGGTCTTAGGGTTTGGGTTGGAGTTCCCAGGTCGGGGCCCGGCCTCCTTTGTTTTGGTCCCTTCCTGAGGGCACAGAATTAACAAGAGAGAATTCCTTAACCCCACAGCAATCTGAGTTGGCCAAAGAGTAAGTAACAAAATGTTTGCTCTCCCCTAATGGGGTGACCTGATGCCCAAATTCCTGCTGCCTCAAGACTGCCTGCAGGGGCCTGGATCCCCAGCCCAAGCCATAGAGGGAGGCACAATATCTCCAGGAGACCTGGAGCATGTACCCAGCACACAGAGCTGCTGCCAGCTGCCTCATCACCTGCTTCTGTGGCCCAGCTGCTACCCCCTGAACCCAAACTTGTTCCTGCTCCTCCAGCTTTTCTCCCTAGAGGCACCACACGGCTGCCAAGGTCTTTGTGCATGAGGCAGTGGGATCATCTGAGGCAGGCACCAATCCCAGCCCCATCCCTATACCCAATCTGTGGGGAGGGATAGTTCAGTGGTTTGAGCATTGGTCTCTTAAACCCTCAATTATGAGCTTGATCTCTGCAGAGGCCATTTAAGGATTTGGGGCAAAAATTTGTTAGGGATGGTACTTGGTCCTGCTGTGAAGACAGGGGACTGGACTAGATGACCTTTTCAGTTCTAGGACATAAGCAATCTCCATTAATTTACTTATTTATCTCCCCCTTCCTCCCCTTTTGGCCTCCTCTCCCCACCCAGGTTCTTTCCCCAGCTTCTCCCCGGTTCTACATTCCCCACATAGAAACCAGAGAGTTTGTTCTTTCAACAGGGAAAAGTCCTGTTTGTGTTACCAGCAGGGGGGTGGGAGGGGGGAGAGGAAAATGGCAAGGGTGGAGGGGAAGACACAGAGGGGCAATGCAGAAGCCCCTTGCGGGGACACCCGGGGAGAGTCTCACAGGTGTCCTTGCCTGAAACTCTCCCTCAGGGCTGCTTGGATGCGCAAGCCCCGTGATGGGCTGCTGGATGGCAGCCCTGTGCTGCTGCTGAATAACCCTTGTGAGCTGCTCAGCTCTGGCCCCCACCCTGGCAGGAACGTCTCTGCCTTGTTCTCACAGCTATTCTGGAGGACACTTGGGTGGTGTTTGACTAGCCAAGGTCCAGGCAGGGGAGCAGACAGCGGAACCTCCCTTTGAGGGGCCCAAAGGCACCTCCACACCAATGGGGGCCCTGCTGAGTCTGCCTGGGAAATGTTCCTTGCTTTAGGGCTGTCCTGTGTAGGGCTTCACCAACCTAGGGAGCAAAGGGCAGGCGGCATCCCCCATGATGCAGAGGAGCAGGTCCTCGTCTCCGGCCCTGAGAGTGCTGTCAGGGGCAAAGTGCTGGGAGGTATCTTCTGGTAGAACCTGGAGCTACAAAATATGATGGCATCATGCACCTTCTCCAAGAATGGACTCACGTCCTGAAGGGGACAGAAAGTGGCCTGAGAAGAGGTAGTGTAGCTAACCAAAAATCTTAAATCTATGTTTCCCTGGTGGTCTAGTAGCTAGGCTTCAGTACTTTCATTGCTGTGGTCTGGGTTCAATTCCCAAAGATGGTAAAACAGCCTCATTGTGGCTATGAAATCTGTGAAGTCTTTGCCCTCTTCCATCATAGGGAGTGCCAATGGGCTGAGGAAAGGGAGGGGCTAGGGTGCCAGAGGCAGGCTCTGACTGGGAGACACTGGCAGCTACCAAGCACATTTCTCAGGCAGCTCCTTCCCTGCACAGGTGGTATAGGCCTGGGTGAACAAGAACTTGTGTGGAGTGGGCCAGGGCTTCTGGCAGGCAGCTCCCATTGGCCACAAACAAGCTTGGAGGAGGGACCAGGTATGAAGCCTTCTCCTCTACAGCTGTGAAACACAAAGGCTGCGTCTAGACTGGTAAGTTTTTGCACAAAAGCAGCTGCTTTTGCGCAAAAACTTGCCAGCTGTCTACACTGGCCGCTTGAATTTGCACAAGAACACTGATGATCTAATATATGATTGTCAGTGTTCTTGTGCAAATACTATGCTGCTCCCGTTCGGGAAAAAGCCCTCTTGCGCAAATGTATTTGCACAAGAGGGCCAGTGTAGACAGCTCAGGACTGTTTTGCGCAAAAAAGCCCCGATGGCGAAAACAAGCAATCGGGTCTTTCTTGCACAAAACCGCGTCTAGATTGGCACAGACACTTTTCCGCAAAAAGTGCTTTTGCGCAAAAGCATCCGTGCCAATCCTAGACGCTCTTTTCCGCAAATGCTTTTAACGGAAAAACTTTTCCGTTAAAAGCATTTACGGAAAATCATGTCAGTCTAGACGTAGCCAAAGGGCCCAGCAGCCCCTTCTCTCAGCTGTGCGTAGGGGGCAGGGCAAGAAGGGAATCTGCCTGAGGCTTCTTGCTGCCATGTTTGGTGGCTTCATAGGCTGGATCCAGCCCGCTGGCCTGTATTGCCCAGGCCTGGTGTAGACGGAACCTTGGCTCAGGGCTGTGAGGGAGGGGCACTGCAGAAAGGCCAGTCTTGCCTTCCTGGGCAGGGCATGATGTCCATTTTGTGCAGCATGGCTGCCAAACATCCCAGACAGAGAATTACAGGCCAGAGAAATCTGCATCCAGCAGTTAAAGTAGCTCAGCAGAGAGCATAGTAGATTGAAAATCTGACGGTCCCTGGTTTAATCCCAGGCCTTGGCAGGTGAAAACATGTTGCAGGACCCTCTCTGCTAACCTGGTGTTACTCCTGTGCTTGACCATTATCTCACTCTTTTTGGCCACAGCTTGGCATTGACAAATCAAGATCATCTGATTAGCCCCGCTCCCGACTTCTTCCTGTGAGTCGCTGCCTCCTTGACTATTGCCCACCCAGTGCTGGCCCTAGATATGGAACAGTGGCTACGGGCTGATGGGGATGTGTTTGGATAATCTCATGTGACCTTACCTGGGGCCAACCAGCTAAGCAGGAGGGACATGGCAATGTTTCTCTTTCCTCTGCCGGAGAGAGAGCCAGCTCATTCCCATGAGCCCACATACAGATGGGGCAGAGTCTGGAGAGGTGACACAGCTGAATGGCAAAAGCAAGGTGATCAGTGTATCAGCTACCAGCTGAGAACCTCAAGTGTGTAACCATGTGATGGTCCCATAGTATAATGGGAAGGGGTCAGGAGTTTGACTCTTACAAGTTGAGTTCAAATCTCAGTGGGACCTGCTGCGGAGTTGTTGGTTTGTGTAAATCCTTGACTATTGATGTTCTTGCCCCTCTGACTCAATTCTACTTTGTGCTTCTTCACTTTCTCAATGTAAGGACTTTTGAGAAAACTCTCAAACCTCTGTTCCAGTGGTGCAATGGGTCAGTGCACAGTATTTATGAAACAGTGTGTATAGAAAACATGTTGGGGTTGTGAGTTCAAACCCTACCTGGAGCAGTGGTTTTCAGTCCCTATTGGGCTGCCCCTTTCTGGTGAATGCTGTGAGAGTTGGAATTTCAGCTCAGAGGAGGCTATCAGTCAAAATTCCCCCTTCACATATTATGGCCTCATCAGACTGAATGGTGGGTGGCCAGGAAAGGTGCTTCTAGGGTCTTGTTGCTGTGGTCTTCTCCCCCCACCCTGTACCCATCAGCAGCTGCTGTCCCTTTCGGCCATTGGGTCAGCTCAGGCAGGGAGGCAGGAAATAGGGCAAAGTAGCCAGACAAGCTGAGGGAGGCAGGACAATTCTGATCTCTGCATCACCCCTATGAGAGGGTTTGGCTACACGTCATTCCTCTTTCCAGAGAGAAATGCAAATTCACCTGAGTGACATTGCAAATGAAGAGGTGATTTGCATAATTAGGTCTGGCTGCTATTTTGAAATATTCTATTTTGAGCTAACAGGCGCTGTCTAGACAGTTATTTGGAAAGAAAAAAAAAAACCCTTCTTTCAAAAGCACCCTTACTCCTTATGAAATGAGGTTTAAAGGTTATTTCTGACAAAGGGTTTCCCCCTGAAATAAGCGTATCTCAACAGCATTTTGTATTTCAAAATAAAGTATTTTGAAATAGCACCAATCTGTGAATATGCAAATGAAGTGCAGGATATTTAAATCCCAGCTTCATTTCCAATTTTGAGTGTCTACATTTGCATCCCTTGCAGGTTCTCTGGGCAGTGACACCCCCAGAGGAATGACAAGGGTGTGTGCCGCTGACTCTCCCGTCCCAGCAATTGGAGTCAGAGCCCTGCCTTGCCAATGCCAGTCACAGCAGCCTCTGCACCCACTCCAGGCTTGTGGTTTCCTTCTTCCCAATGCACCTCCCCAGTCAGCCTTTTCCTGAACCAGCAGTTCCATGGGTGGCCATAGGAGGCCTCTTCCATGTCCCAGAAGCACCCAGGAAAACATGAGCAAAGGCTACAGCAAGGTACCACTGGGATTTGAACCCAGGATCTCATGCTTAGAAGGCAGATGCTTTAACCAGCTAAGCCACAGTGCCCTTGGTAGCTAGTCCGCCACTATAGAGCTTTTCCAGGATACCTTTTGTATTTGTGAAAAAGTCTGCTGCGTTCATGGAATGGGTTGACTCTTTTAGATCAGTTTCCAAAAAAGTGGGCGTGTTCTTTCAGAAGACCTGTATTCCTCACTGTATTAGGAATAAGGGCTCTTCCCAAAGCGAAGGTTTTCCCCACATTTGGGCCTGTGTAGATGGGCCAAATGTCAGAAAAACCTCTTGTGAAAAAAGAAAAGTGTCTCCAAAACTGTTCGAATTTATGGTCCCAGATAACACCTTTGAATTCCAAGGTGCAGCCATTTCCCATTTCCCTCCAGCCTTGGAGGGGTCTCAAGGCCTGTGCAGCCAAGAAATGTGATTGACAGCTCATACCCACAAACGTTTTGTCAACTGCAGAGCAACCTAAGGATTACTTGCCAAGCACGCACTACAGGCCAAGGCCAGGCTGGAGCCAGGGGAAGCAGGAGCCAGGAAGAGCCCCAGTCTACACAGATCCTCTTTGCGCAAAAGCCTCTTGTGCTAAAACGGACCCCAATTAATTATGCAAGGAAAATCCCTGGGCTGCAATCCTTAGTTACACACAATAAGAATAATCCACCAGCTCAGACATGATTTCTAAACCCCCAAACAAGGAAAATAATAAAATCTGATGGACTAGGTAGTCCCCATGGGCTTTGCCTGCACCCTGCTCAGGGCCTGGGGATTTTCTGTCAGTTTGCCAGACCAAATAACTAGGCCCACCCCCTGCTCCTCTGGAGTCTCTGCCTCCCATGGGCCTTCTCAGCCTCAGGCTCCGCTTTGTCTCCAGACAGACACTGCTCTGCTTCAGTCACCTCCCTCTGTCTGTCATGTCTAGAGCAAAATGCCTCTCTTTATTCTGACTTTGGATACCTGGGCTTTTTGCACTCAGAACAGCACCTAACAACGGCATTGGCTAGTGAGGGGTTTAAACATTCTGTAGAAAAGGAGAGACCCACTTTGCCAACTGTCTCAGAGAGCCTGCAGCGTAGATGTATCCCTGCAGTGTAGACACAGCCTGAGAGAGACAAGGAAAGGAAGTGGCCAGAGCATCCCCCCAGCAGGCTGGCCCTCAACAAGATGGGCATGTCTATACAGCACCCTCACCTCAAAGTAAGCTGTGCAATGTGAACATCAGAGGGTGCCACATTGCTAGGCCAGGGGCCCTCCTGTGGGGCCTGTGAGTGTTGCTATCCCTGCTGGACAGACACGACCATAGAGCCTCGGGAGGCTGCAGCAGTGGGAGACACTTCCCTGGTTTCGGGAGGGAGATGAGATGTCAAGGCCCATGACTTGGAGCCAGCTACAGATACCTTTGGAAAACGGATTTTCAGAGGGGTATGATCAGCCCTTCCTGTGTATCTGGCTTCTTCAAAGGGGCTTAATCAGGAGCAAAAAGTTGAAGAAGGGACATTTAAAAGGGTGAATTTCTGTCATTGCAAGTGTTTTCTGGATTCTCCTGTGCCCTAATGGATGAAGCACTGAGCTCCTTAACCAAGATTGTGGGTTCAAGTCCTACCTAAGACAACAGTTTCCTTTCACTGACCAGACAATCCTTAGGCTGGCACCGGGGTAGGCTTGAGTCCAGACAGTTCCCAGCTGACCCCAGTGAGGGTGGAGGGAAGGGCTTGTTCTTGGGGTTGGGGCTGGGGGTTGTTCTGAAAGGCTGCAGGTGCAGTTAGACTGTTTTGTCCCTCCCTGTCTCCTACTAGTGCTGAGCAACACTCAGGCTGCGTCTACACTACACTGCTCTTCTGGAAAAACCTACGCAAATTTCAAAACCCAATTTGTGTCGCTTTTTCTTCTGCTTTTTTTGGAAGAGGCTTTTCCGTCATTTGGCCTGTGTACACTGCGCAAGTCACACAAGGGAGGCAGCAGGCAGAGCTGGCCTAGTGCACCAGCCTCCCAAGGCAGGGGAGGCCAAGCCACAAGCCTCCAGCAGGTGCCTGGCCTGCTTCATCTCACTTCCCCCGGCTGGCACCAAGGGGCATTCTCAGCTGATGTCACCCCCCTCTGTCATGTGGGAGTTGGGCTCATCCCAGGCACAGGCTGGTCAGCAGCAGCTGCACTTACCTGGGCACTCAGGGGAGCAGCAATAAGAGAAGACCCTCTGTTTTTGCCTGGTTTTGAACCAGGGCTCTTTTGCATAATAAGCAACTGTGATAATCACTATACCAGACAAGCAAATCTTATTAGCAGAACTTGGCTGACTATTCTGTTCCTAGCTCTTTCTAACACCCTGCTCTGCAGGGGAGGGGAATGCACCTTGTGAACACTCCACCTCTTGTTCTCATAGAGCAAGTGACTAACCCGAGCTGCCAGCTCCTCATTTCCTCACCAGCCCCTTGAGATTTGTAGCTTAAAGCTGGAGCTGCTGTGGAAGGAGGTGAAGCTACAGAAACTGACGGGAGACAATCAGCGGGTAGAGGGTTATTTTTTCTCCTCCCTGGACTGATGTGTCTAGAACTGAGGAGAAGAAAATCCTCTTCCCTTCTCCTCAGAAGATGGAAATTGCAGTTTGTTTTGTCTTTGGTTCTACTAAAGCTGGACCCTAGAACTAGACTTTTTCTTTCTAAAACCCTGGGGAAAGCTGAGATCTAATTTCTTGGAGACTAAGAGTTAAAGAAGGGCATCACCCAGCATAGGGCTTGAAGCCACAACCCTGAGGTTAAGAGTCTCATGCTTAACAAACTGAACTAGCAATGCTGTGGTCAGTAATGCTTCTGACACCCCATCACAGCATAGTAGGAGCCACGAGTTCTCAACTGCCTAACTCAAGGCTCTTTCTTACCCCCAATGGGGGGGTTCTGGTTTTTGGGAAGGTTTGAGCTCAAATCCCCCTCCTAACACACCCACTTCTTTCCCCACAAGGAACAGCCCCATTTCCATCTCTCCAGTGACAGGAGAAGGGTCTGGTTTCAGGATTTCTTTTAGCGCAGCAGCAAGGGGAGATGGAGGAAATTCAAACCCCTTTGGAAGCTTTGTTCTCACTGCACCAAGTGTAGCATGAGGGGTGTGAGCTGGGGAGCCTGCCCCCCAGAAGGGGCATTTGGGTGCACCCAGGGGCAGCAAGAATTCAGACCCTCAGGCCAGTGCATTGGGGACAATGTGTGAACCGTCCCATAAGCATCTTCTGCTTCCACTGGGGAAGGCAGCTGGGCAGGACTGTCCGGCAGACCACATCCCTTTCAGCCCCAGGTGCAGGAGGTAATAGAGAGGGGAGGAAAGTCCGTGGCCAAAGCCTCCTCTCAGCAGGCTGGCCCTGCACTGAGTCTGTGCATGATGGAGCCTCTCCCACCAGGGCAATGACCTGTTCTCTGCAAAGTGCTCAGCTGTTTCATTTTTTAGCAGGAAAGACTGGGATCCATGGCCCCTGTTCCTCACTGACAGGAGTGTCCTCTTCCCTTCTTTTCACACAGGGTATGTCCACACTGCACTCCTCCTTCAAGGGAGGAATGCAAATCCAGACAAGCAAAATTGCAAATGAAACGTGGATTTGAATTTCCTGGGCTTCATTTGCATAATTGCATTATGGCGCTATTTCAAAATAGCGTTATTTTGTAAAGAGAAATGCTGTGGAGTGGCTGGGAGAAAAGTCCCAGAGAGCGGCCCCATGGCTAAGCTGGCCCAGACACCTGCCAGGTACAGGGGAGGTGAGAGATGCAGCCCCTAGTGGTGCCTGGCCAATGTGTCTGCTCTTTCCAGCATCCCTCCTTACGTAGCTGGAGTCAGCTTCCTTCAGGTGAGCTTTGCTGTGTCCCTACTGTGGGAACCCAAAGGGAGCAAAGAGCAGAACTACTGGAAGCTGGTGGGGTACCCTCTGAAGTTGATTTAGTGAGTCTTAGTTGGGCTTGCTAAATCAAACTCCATAAGATTGATTGTGGCCATTCCTCCCCCGCTGGACGTGGTTCTTGTTCTTCTGCACAGCCCAGCCCATAGAGACCAAGGACCTGCCAATGGGCATTCAGATCACAGCCTTGTTGAATTGATGGGAATAGAAACCAGACACACGGCGGGTTTGAACTTCTTTCAGTTGAGAGACGGATTTCCCTGGTTTACATGCATTGATGCAGGAACACGTTAGGGGTTTGTGGTCACTTTAAGAATCCCTGTACAATAGAAATCCAAAATGTGACACACCTGGAGATGCAGAGGTTTAAATAAATTTGATCAACCTTTTAAGGGGGCATGTGCAGTGTGCAGCGGCAGTCAAAAAGGCAAATAGGATGCTAGGAATTATTAAGAAAGGGATAGAAAATAAGACCCAGAATATCTTCCTGCCCCTGTATAAAACTATGGTACGCCCACATCTTGAATACTGTGTACAGATGTGGTCTCCTCACCTCAAAAAAGATATTTTGGCCTTGGAAAGGGTTCAGAAAAGGGCAACTAAAATGATAAGGGGTTTGGAACGGGTCCCATATGAGGAGAGGCGAAAGAGACTGGGACTTTTCAGTTTAGAAAAGAGGAGACTGAGGGGGGATATGATAGAGGTATATAAAATCATGAGTGGTGTGGAGAGGGCCAATAAAGAGAAGTTATTTATTAGTTCCCTAAATAGAAGAACTAGAGGACACCAAATGAAATTAATGGGTAGCAGGTTTAAAACTAATAAAAGAAAGTTCTTCTTCACATAGCATGTAGTCAGCCTGTGGAACTCCTTGCCAGAGGAGGCTGTGAAGGCTAGGACTATAATAGAGTTTAAAGAGAAGTTAGATAATTTCATGGAGGTTAGGTCCATAAAAGGCTATTAGCCAGGGGATAAAATGGTGTCCTTGGCCTCTGTTTGTCAGAGGCTGGAGAGGGGTGGCAGGAGACAAATCGCTTGATCATTGTCTTCGGTCCACCCTCTCTGGGGCACCTGGTGCTGGCCACGTCGGCAGACAGGATACTGGGCTAGATGGACCTTTGGTCTGACCCAGTATGGCCATTCTTATGTTCTTATGTGCCCGAAAACGTTTGAGAGGCCTCCTGCATCTGGGGGACCGGTTCCAGGGTGAGGGTCACAACGTTCCTGGAATCCTCCTCCTCATCCTGGAACTGCAGGTCATCAGGGTTGTCATCCTGAAGCTGCGGCCACTGCTGCCCCGGTGTCTCCATCCCAGACTCCACAACTATCCCTGGAGACAGGGGTTCCCCAACCCCCAGAACTTGGTCCAGTTCCTCATAGTATGCACAGTGCTATGGTGCTTCCCCAGTGCAGGAGCTGCGCTCATGGGTCCTCACATACCCCTGCCGCAATTCCTTGACCTTGGCTCTGACTTGGTCTGGGGAGGGGGGAGGTGGCCTTTCTTTGCAAGGCCATTCGGCCATAAATATCTGCATTCCTCCACCTGGACTGCTGGGCCTGCGGAGACTCCTCCTCAGACCACAGCTTTATCTCAGGCCCAGACCATGACACTGCCCAGCACTTGCTGCCCCTTGCTTGGTCCTGCGATGTGTCCCTGGAAGGGCCAGAGGGGTCTCTGGGGGCTTGTGCCTGTGACATGGCTCTCCAAGAGGCTCTCCAAGAGGCAGGAAGCACTCAATCTTAGTCAAACTGCTGAGAAAAAATGTTTTGTGGCAAAAAACACAAGGACAACTCTTGTTCTGGATCTCTGAGCAACGCAGAGCATCCAGCAGCCACTCCTCCATCTCTTCCTTTGCTGCTCTTGAGCTTAGCCAAAGAGCCAAGAAGCTGTACTCTCCCACCAAGAAACCTCTGAGACTCCTCTCCCCAGTTTCTTCCTGACCCCCCCAGCTGAGTCCTTTCCTTCTAGGAACCAGCATTCCTGGCTACAGGGTGGGTCTGGGCCCCTGCAGCCTTTGGATCCATGCAAGACATGAGACATGATCCCAGGGGAACTATCCCCTGAAGCTTCTCCCTCTCCCATGGAGCTCAGGACAGGACAGGAGGTGTCTGTACGGTGCCAACGTGTGTAACACATGGCAACGTCTCTCCTTCCTCTGCCGGAGAGGGAGCCAGATTGTTCCCATGAAGTCACATACAGATGGGGCAGGGTCTGGAGAGGTGAAGCAGCTGAATGGAAAAAGCAAGGAGAGCAAAGTATCAGCTGTCAGCTGAGAACCTCAGGGACCTTGCAGTGTGATAGTCCCATGGTGTAGGAAGCAGCACTCAGGATTCTAAAGCTGAGATCAAATCTCAGTGGCACCTCTGTGAGGTGTGGGTGTTGGTGTTGGTTTGTCCCAAATCCTTGAAAATGTGTCTTCTTCTTGCCCCTCCCTTCAATTCCACTTTGTGTGTCTTGAATTTTTCAATCTAAGGACTTTGAAAAAACACTTTTACTTCACTGCTCTAGTGGTGCAATGGGTCAGTACACAGTACTTATAAAACTATTACTTGTAGGAGACATGCTCAGGTTGTGAGTTCAAACCTCACCTGGAGCAGTGGTTTTTAGTCCCTGCTGGGCTGTCCTCTTGCAATGAGCCCTGGGGGAGCTGGGATTGCACCCAACTTCTTCCTGCTTATTACCCATCATTCCTGTGTGTCTATACCAGCATCTAAGACACAGATTAGATTTTGCTTCCCAGTGGTCCTACATCCCTCCTTTATCTCTGCGGTTACAGCCCGCGCTCTCTCCCATTTCTGCCCCATCTCCCAGGTGTCCATGTTGTTCACTTACCTGTGGGCTCTGGGAACCTGCCCCCATCAAACCAGGTTTAATGCCTCCTCACTAGGTTAGCCAGTCTGCATCCAAATACTCTTCCCTTCCTCGACAGGTGAACCCCATCCCTGCTGAGCATCCCTTCCTGCAACAGCATCCCATGGTCAAGGAAGCCAAAGCCCCCTGCCCACGGAGCTGTAGCTTTCTGTGCCCAGGGAGCCAGACCCCACCAGGGCTGGAAGGCTGGAGGGAAATGGGGAATGGCTGCACTGTGGGATGCAAAGGCATTGTCTGACAAGACAGAACAATTTTAAACAGCTTTCACAGCTGGGCATTGTGGCTCACTTGGCTAAAGTATGGGCCTTATAAACCACAGATCCTGGGTTCAACTCCTGGTGGTGCCTTGCTATAGTATTTGTTCATATTTTCCTATGTGCTTCTGCGACACAGGAGAGGCCTCCCCTGGCCACCCCATGGTACTGCTGGTTCAGGAAAAGGCTGACTGGAGAGGCACATTGGGAAGAAGGAAACCACAAGCCTGGAGCGGGTGCAGAGGCTGCTGTGACTGGTACTGGCAAGGCAGGGCTCTGACTGCAATTGCTGGCACAGGAGAGCCAGCACCACACACCCTTTTGATTCCCTAGGGGTGTCAGTGCCCAGAGATCCTGCCAGTGCAACCTCTGCAGCTCTTGCAGCCATGGAGAGTCCAGGTACAGCTACAGCGCAATTTTTTGCTAGCAGAGAATATGCTAATGAAGCACTCATTAGCATTTGTCATGCTGGCATTTTCATATTCTCTGTCTGAGGCTTTTTGCGCAGGAGGTTTTTGCACAAAAAAAGTCATGTAAATGGCACCGTCTTGTGCAAAAAAACCCTTTTGCACAAGATTCTTATGCCTCAAAAAAGGAGGCCTTTTTAAAACCTTTTGCGCAAAAAGCCTTGGTCAGAGAATATGCAAATGACAGTGCAACAAATGCTCATGAGCATGTCATTAGCATACTCTCTGCCAGCAAAAGCCTGCGGTGTAGACATAGCCTCACTCTCCTTTGGGATGGGTAATGGCAACATGTGTAGCAGCTGGGAGAAAATTCCCAGAAACGGCCCCATGGCTAAGCTGGCCCAGACACCTCCCAGGTACGGGGTAGTTGCAGGAAGCAGCCAACCCCCAGTGGTGCCTGGCCAATGTGTCTGCTCTTCCCACCATCCCACCATATGTAGCTGGAATTGGCTTCCTTCAGCAGAGCTTGGCCTTGTCCCCACAGCAGGAAGCCAAAGGCAGCAAAGGGCACACTTCTGGGCACTAGTGGGGTGCTCTCTGGGTCTTAGTTGGACTAAATCAAACTCCAGAAAATCAATTAAGAGCATTCCGCCCCAGCTGGATGTGATTCTTGTTCTTCTGCACAACACGGCCTATGGAGACCAAAGTCCTGCCTACGGGCATCCAGATCTCACCCTTTTTGAATGGACACAGGGGCGGCCTGTGAGCCTAGGCGAACTAGGCAGTTGCCTAGAGCACCGCTGGCCCGGGCGCCCGATGATGACGTTACGGGGCACTGGGGTGCCCTGTGATGATGTCACGGCCATTGACGGCTGTGCAAGCGGGGGGTGCAGATCGTGCAGCCCGCCTGGTGCGCCAGCTACTGCAGCCGGCCTCAGGCCACTCCTGAATGGACAGAAATAGAAACCAGACACACAGCAGGTTTGAACTGGTTCCAGCTGAGGAGCAGGACTGCCTGATTTATGTGCACTGGTGCTGGAGATTGGTAAGGGTTTGTATTCATTTAAAGAGTCCACATACAATAGAAATCCAGCCTACAAGCAATTCACTCTCAGCTTTCACTAGGTTTTTAGAAAGAAAAGGTCTAGTCCTGGGGTCCAGCTTTAGTAGAACCAAAGAGAGAACAAACTGCAATTTCCATCTTCTGAGGAGAAGGGAAGTTCTAGCCACATCAGCCCAGGGAGGAGAAAAAATAACCCTCCTCCAGCTGATTGTCCCCTATCAGCTTCTGTAGCTTCACCTCCTTCCACAGCAGCTCCAGCTTTGAGCTACAAATATCAAGGTGTGGGGCCTGAAAGTTTTATTCTTTTTATATTTGTATTTTAGGTTTAGTAACGTAGCCATTTAGGTATCTATCTCCTATAGTTCCTTGTTTAAAAGTGTAGTGATGAAAATAATAGAGTTTTGTTATTGTGTCTGTGTTAATGAGACTAGAGGAACAGCAGGTTATTTCGATATTTCGTGCTGTGTAGACACCAAAGCATTTTCAAAATAAGCTCAAAATGACAACTTCTGTAGCTCAAATTGTGTATCATATTTCAACCCTCTGTCTACGCTGCACCCTAAGCTTGAACTAAGATGCACATCAGGACTCTGACAACGCTTTACTCCAGAGAACACAGCTGCTCTTCCGACGTGCTTTTTGGGCATCCTTTTGTAGCTCATTTTATGAGGAAGAAGGGATGTTCCAAAAAAGGGTTTTTTTCCCCCAACATTTGGCTCAGTGTAGACAGGTCAAATGTTGGAAAAGCCTCTTCTGAAAAAAGAAGCAGAAAAAGCCAAGCAAATTGGGGTTCACAATTTGCGTAGCTTTTTCCAGAAGAGCAGTGTAGTGTAGACATAGCCTGAGTGTTGCACAATACTGGTACGAGACAGGGAGGAACAAAAGGTTCCAACGGCACGTGCAGCATTTCAAAACAACCCCCACCCTCATCCCCATGTACCAGCCCCTTCCCTCATTGGGGTCTGCAGGGAACTGTCTGGACTCAAGCACACCCCAGTGTCAGCCGAAGGATTCCCTGTTCTGTAAAAGCTGCCCTGGAAATCAGTGAGCAGCTAAAGTGGCTATAGGGGGATTTGAACCCACAACCTTTGAACAACTGGCTTGGCTCACACTAAGCACCCTAACTTACGTAGCCAACACACTTGCCATTGTGCCACATATCATGATAGGCTGCTAGATCTGCTGTCTCTTCTATCTCTGCTCTCTTCTTTGCAGCATGGCAATTGCTGCAGGAAAAGAAAGGGGAACCTGGTATGTCTTTTTCAGGAGAGCAGGTAGGAAGAGGGAAGGTGCCACTGAGCAAAAGTAAGGGACAAGGACTGATCTGCAGCTGGAGAATGTGGGCATCAATCCCATTGCCTCTCATATGCTAAGCAAGTATGCTACCACTTGAGCTAATTCCCCTGCCTGTGAACACTGCCTCTGCCTCACCCCCCTCGTTCCAGAGCCCACAATCTCCCTGCAGCTGCCCAAGGCTCCTTTCTGAAAGGGCCACTTGTGAGACTGACACCCGTGGGCCGGCTAGATGGGAGGTTTAGAACATGGTGCTCATATCACACAGACGCATCTTAAGAGCAAGCCCCTTGTTTCAAACCATAACGGGTTCGCTAAGCCATGGTGCCCTCCTCACCAGTGGGCTGTAAAACTGTTCTACTCTATGGTCCCAGACAACACCTTTGACTCCCAAAGAGTGACCATTCCTCATTTCCCTCCAGCTTTCCCACCCTGGCGGTGTCTGGCTCCCTGGGCACAGAAAGCTACAGCTCAGTGGGCAGACGCTTGAACATGCACATTTCCCCCGGCCACTGGGACTGTAGAGTTGGCCTTGAGGTTGGGCAGGGTTGCAGGAAGGCAGAAATACAGCAAACATTGATCACCTGGATTGTCAACCCCTTTCGTCTCAGGTTTTGGGCTGGAGTCTCCGGGGGGGGCCCAGCCTCCTTTGATTTGATCCCTTCCTGAGGACACAGAATTAACAAGAGACAATTCCTTCCCCGCAGCAATCTGAGTTGGCCAAGGAGTTAGTAACAGAATTTTTCTCCACATTTATGTACAGGAGGCTAGCTTCTTAGCGCTGTGGTGGCTGAGTGGTTATGGTGTTGACTTAAAAATCCAATAGGGTTTCCCTGCACAGGTTCAAATCCTGCTCATAGTGAGGCCTGTGTTTTGGTCACACTCCTTCCTAGGGCAACAAGCTACCCAAGTTCTGAGACACACTCCCCTTCTGCTCCTGTCAGAGAGATGCCTGGGATGGTGCCTTGTGCTGGGTTCCTGAGGTCTCAGGTAAACTCTCTGTTCCTGCCACCACTGCATGGCTCAGCCTCACTCCTGGGGGCTGTTCTGCTCTGGAGTGTGACAGGATCTGGGTGAGAGGTTGAGGAGTCTGGGTCTGTCCCCAAAGGACCATCCCTGCAGGGGGGCAATGCTGGGGATGTGACGTGGGTCACCCCTCCTGCATCACAAAGCCCCTGCCACCTTCCCAGTGTTGGGAGCAAAGGTCTAGAGAAGTAGCAGGGGAGGGCGGGTGTCTTATTCCCTTTTATTGCTTGGCCTTTTCCCCCAAAGCATTGGCCAAGAGTTAGTAGCAGAATATTTGTCCAAGTTTATGTCCAACAGAATTTCAGCTGTTTCTGTGGTGTAGTGATTATCATGTTTGTCTAGCATGTAAAAGGTCCCTGATTCAAAGCCAGGCAAAAACATAGGCTCTCCTCTTATTGTGCCTCCCCTTGGTGCCCAGGTAAGCACAGCTCCTGCTGCCAGACCTGTGCCTGGGATGAGCCCAACTCCCACATGAAAGAGGGGGGTGACATCAGCTGAGAATGCCCCTGGGTGCCACCCTGGGGAAGCCAGATGAGTCAGGCCAGGTGCCTGTTGGAGGCTTTGCAGGAAGCAGGCCAGAGATCTGGTAGGAGGAAGCTCCAGCCTGCACAGAGCCAGTGACCAAAAGGGTCTTGTCCTGGACTTCCTCCCCTGGCCTGTCAGCAGTAGCTCAGTGGCAAGTGCCTTAGATTAAACAGCTGAAAATCCCTGGTTCTGTCTAGGCTTTAGCATGTCTGGAAGTGCAGCAGGGGCCTCTCTCTACCACTTGATGTGCTAGTGCCTGTGACATCCCTTCATCCATTTCTGCCCGGCCTTGGAAACTCATGTTCCTCTGATTAGCCCCAACCCTTCCTCAGAGTCACTGCTGCCTTGGCTAAAGGCCCCTGCCCCTGTAGCTGCTGGATGGATCTATTCACATGTACATTTACTGAACACACACACACACCCTCGGTTGCTTGAAACCAGATCAGTCCATGTCACTGTCTCAGCGGTTTCTCTCCTCAGTGCACTGCAGAGAAATCCCTTGTTTCTTAATGGGCCTCAGAGAGCCCAGAGCTGGGATTCTAGTCCCACTGATCCCGTCAATGCTCAGCCTCAAGCCCTGAATCCTGACTGCTATATCCTCAACCCTACTCATATTCTGAACCCTAACTCATCCATATGCACCCCAAACCCCTTCCCTGAGCCTCCCAATCTACTCTGTAACTTCTTACAGGTACTGTCCTATCACGACCCCTCCCACCACTTCCTTCCTTGAGCCCCCTCCCCCCCATGCCCAAGAGGTGGTGCCAAATACAACAGTCCATCTACAAATGTGTCACTTTCACCCCTGTGAGCAGCTCAGCCATGCAAAGGGGCTGCCTGGGGCAGGACATTAGCCCTGGAGGGCAGGGGTGGGTGTGGCAGTGACATCACAAGGGCCTTTTGCAGCCCCTCAGCTTATTGGCTAATGGAGTTTGGGAGGCAGTGACCTCACAGAGAGTCCATGACAGTGACCACGTGGGACAGGCTGCAGAGCAGGGGCCATCTCAGAGACCCCCCATGGCTTTGCTGCAGGGAGTCTCCTTCTTGAGATCTGCCCTTGAGGCCAGAGAGAGAATGAGGGTCACAAGCACGAGTGTGAGGAGGAGCGCCTTTGGAGCCTTCTCCTTTCCCATGACTAACTGACCTAGAAGACAGACGTCCCTGTGGAGAAGGGAAGAGTCACCAAAAGTTTTAGCAGTCATAGAGCAGAAGAGTTAGCTTGAGCAGCAGAGCACTTACTTTGCATACGAGAGGCAATGGGATCAATAGCCACATTCTCCAGTGATGGGGGAGTCCCTGTTTTTCTTTTCCCAGGCAGAGTCCACCCAGAGGGCCAAGTGCCTCCAGTGGCCCCTCCCCCTTCAAACTTGCTCTCCCCAAAAGCCAGCCAGGGCCTATTTCGAAATCTGTAAACCTCATTGCACGAAGGATAGCGCCTCTTCCGAAATAGCTATTTCAAAACAGCCATAGTGTAGATGATCCACTGCTGCTATTTTGAAATAGCTCTTGCTCAGGGCCATTCAAAGTACTTACTCCCCAGTGCTTCCTGGGGTTCTAAATCAAGGTAGCGCATCCACATTAGGGGAGCCTTCCTTGGACTA
Organism: Pelochelys cantorii; assembly: GCA_032595735.1. Lineage (NCBI taxonomy): Eukaryota > Metazoa > Chordata > Testudines > Trionychidae > Pelochelys > Pelochelys cantorii. Next base: position 4,362,755 of record CM064345.1, on the reverse strand, counting down.
ATTTTCAGGCTTCCCTCTACTGTGGATATGGTGTTTCAAAACAACGTATTTAATTTTTTTTTCAAAATAGCGGTTTTTGAAATAAGCGTGCTTTGCAGATGTACCCAGAGGCTACGTCTAGACTACAGGCTTCTTTCAGAAGAAGCTTTTTTCAGAAGGGATCTTCAAAAAAAAACTTCTTCCAGAAGAGAGCGTCCACACTGCAAAAGTGCATCGAAAAAGCGATCTGCTTTTTCAAAAGAGAGAGTCCAGACTGAATGGACGCTCTCTCACATGTAAGCTGTGATTGTTATGGATGGAATGGCCACCAGGGCACCTGTGCTTTTCCCCCTTTCCTCTTCTTCCGAAAGAACTTTCTTCTCCAACCACACACGCCTTTTTCCAAAAGAGCTCTTTCGCAAAAAAGCTTCTTCCTTGTAGAATGAGGATTACCAATGTCAGAAAAACCCCTCTGTTCTTTCGATTTTCTTGCAGAAGAATGCAAAACTCTGTAATGTCGACATACCCTGAGAGCTTAGAGAAGGGGAGGGAGGCAGGACCAGGGGGAGAAGGCTCCATGACTGTGTAAGAGGGAGGCTCTGCCCTGGCCAGTGGGGAATCGTTGCCTCTCCGAGGGGCCCAGGCCTGGTGGGTCATTTCCCCAGGTTACTGAGTGGGGGCTGGAGCCAGTTCTGTGTTGTCTCCTTCAACAACAAAAGTCAGCAAATGGATCTTGTGGCAACCTGACTGTGCAGTGGGCTACTGCTGTGTGTGCCACAGAGCTTCCTGCAGGGCTGCCCACATGTAAGAGAGAGGCACTGTGAGTCACATCACTCTGCCACTTCTGAAAGTCTGGCATCAATAAAAGCTGCTGTCTGAGGGTGGTTGGAAGGGGGGCCCCATAAGCCATACTTGTGTCACAACACCAAACATTCAAGGGGAGAAAGACTTGATAGCTTGCATGGGAATAGACAAAGCTACTTTTCCTAACTGGGAATCAAACCCAAGCTGTAGCAGTAAAAGTGCTGAATTCTAGCCACTGGACCACCAGGGAGAAACTATGTAGCTCTTTTTCTCAGCCTGAAGTCACCTGCCACACACAATTCAACCAGCAAACCAGGTTCCCAGAGCTCAGCTAGAGTGTGGGGGTCTTGTGTTTGAGCCATGGGGTTCAGCATCAAACCAGCCCCCACCTGTGGGAGGTGTAATTGTGCTGGAATCTGGTACTCTTGTATTGTCTGTGGACAATAGAAAACAGTCTGGTGGGCCACATAGAGAACCCTTCTGGGATGAAGAACAGGCAACTGAGGACTCTGTCTTGCTGCCTACAGCAAATCCTCCAAGTACTGCATGGTACTGGGTGGAAGTGGTGTCACTTGTGCAGCAGCGCAGAGTAGTTTGCACATTAAAATCTGATGCCAAATGAACACTTGGGAGAAAGAGGCTCTTTGTTACAAATTCAACACTGGTACCACAAGGTTCGTAAGGCCTGTGCTTGGTTCTTTGGTTTGAGGCAAAGGGCTTGTTCTCACTGCCCAGGTGCTCCAGGAATGAGATCGGCCTATTCCTGCCTTTACTCTCACTGTGGCATTAACACAGTCCCCTTTGGCTGTAAAGCCACAGTGGTGCCCAGCCCAGCAGGTTCTGCTCACAGCGGGTCACTCAGCCCAGCTGGCTTCTTAAGGTTTCAATTCACTTGAATTCACAGTCCTGCGAATGTGGCATCGAATGTGTGGCTCATCCAGATGCACAAAGCCAAACTCCAAAGCAGCATGAGCTGCCTAGAGACCCTCCTCCAGCCCAGCAGGGACACAGGGATTCAGCTGGATTGTCCCTCAGGGACACAGCGACCCAGACTCACCTTTGGTTTTTGAACAGACACTTGAAGGCACAGGAGAGCTGGGGCCCAGCAGCTTCTTGCCCTGCCAGGTCTGGCTTATTGAGAGGCCCAGTAGGAATGGGGGAGGGGCACTGGAGGGGCTTAGCCCTTGGCTGGCTCTGCCTGTGAACAGCAGGAAGGAGACACCCCTACCCCTGGGGAATGTGGCTCTGGGTGCAAGTCCCAATGCTCCTGTGCAGACAGAAAAGGAAGGGGAGGGGCTCCCAGGCTCTGCCCTGGCAGAATCATCCACCTGGGAGAATGAAACACGTTTGTGGCCCATTGTGCACAATGGGGAATGCGAATGTGGCAGGGGAGAGGCTGTGGAAGGCAGAGACCCAGCACGTTCCCTGCTCCATCACCTGTCACTAGAAACGCTCTGCTGTGCTGAGTGGAAGGGGGCTATTCTCAGGCAGGTACCATCTGGGCACTGTAGGCTCCAGCTGTTCAATGATGCAGCCTCAGCTCCACCAGGGCCCTTCAACTCTTCAGTCTAACGCTCTCCCAACTGAGCTACGTTGGCAGCAACTTCTGCCACTCTGAGGCAGCCACTTCTCTTTCAGGGCGTTTTTCTCCTCAGCAGTGCACAAGAGAGACGCTGTCGCCAGTGGCCCTGCAGGGCAAGATGAGCTTTGCCTGCCCCCCTCAGCCTGACTCGCTACCTGGCCCCATTCCTGACTCCCTTCCTACGCTGACCCAGGGGCCGAAAGGGGCTGCGGCTGCCAATGACAGGGAAGAAGCTGGGAGGCAAGGTGCTGGCAGCAAGAGATTCTGGCTGCCTCTTTGCCCTGGGTCTCAGTGTGCCATGCCGGCCGCCAGCCACCTTGACCAAACCTCAAACCAGCTGGAGTAGCCAGCCCACATCACAGTGAGTCACTAGTGGCCCTGTCAGAGAAGAGCCCTTGGCAGCTGTATAGACATCCCTGCAGGTGCCTAAGGCACCTTTCTGAAAGGGCTACTTGTAAGCTACTCTCCCATAAGTCAGGTAGCTCAGTTGGTTAGAGTATGCTGCTAATAATAGCAAAGTCATGGGTTCAAGCCCCTTACTGGTCACAGTCATGTTTGGTTTGATGAATTTCCTCCTTTAGCTGCCTGCTATGGACAAGGAAGCAGAAACAAGCAGAAGCCTGAGAATCTTCCAGAGAGCTAGCAAGAGGAGGCTCCAGCCTGCACGGAACTGACCCAGTGGCTAAAGGGCACTTGGCCTGGCCTGCTTTCCCCAATAGCAGGGAAACTCTTCTCTTCCCTCCATTGTCCCCAATAGGGTGACCTGAGGCCAACGATTCCTCACTGGCCAGGGCAGAGCCTCCCTCTGACACAGTCATGGAGCCTTCTCCCCCTGGTCCTGCCTCCCCCCTTTCACTCAGCTCTCACTGCTCGGTGCTGCCGGGGAGGGGCCTCACTGCTAGAGCCACCTGGGCAGGTTCTGGCCACAGAGACACGTCCCAAAGCAGGACGGATGTTCAGACTGACACTGAGGCTACATCTACGCTGCAGGCTTTTTGCACAAGACCTGTTTTGCAAAAGAGTTCTTGTGCAAGCAAGATTGTGTCCACACTGCCATGTGGTTTTGCACAAGAGATGCGTTTTTGCACAAGAGCTCCCATGGCAGTGTGGATACTCTCTTGCACAAGAAAGCTCTGATGGCCACTTTAGCCATAGGGCATTCTTGAGCAAGAAACCCCTGGTGCCCATCCATACTGCCGCCTTGTGAAAGAGCTCTTGTGGAAGATGGCTTATTCCTCTTGGGGAGAGGAATCACTCTTCCACAAGAAACCCTCTGTTCCAATGCTGTACTGTAAATTTACTTGCGCAAGAACGCACGTGCAGTGTAGACCCTCAAGTTTTTGCACAAGAACAGCTGTTCATGCGCAAGAACCCTATGGTGTAGACAGAGCCTGAGTGTTGCTCAGCACTGGGATGAATCAGCTGTAGGGACATTGTTGGCTCTGGTACAAGGCGGAGGGGGCAGGAGAGCTGTTTTCCCAGTGAGGGCATTAACTCAAGTGGCAGAGCCCTTGCTTAGCGTACAAGAGGCAGTGGAATCAGCACCCACATTCTCCAGTGCCCCATTCCTGTTTTTTACAGGCAGAGCCAGCCAGGGAGCTAAGGGCCTCCAGGAGCCCCTCCCCCTTCCGATTAACTCTCCTATAAGCCAGCCCTGCTGAGACAGAAAGCTGCTGGGATTCAGCCTCCCTTTGCCTGGCGCTGGCAGGAGCAGTGGAGACTGGCCCTAGGAAGGCAGAGTTGCTGCATTGGGAAAGTGCCGCTATGCAGGTGAGAGGCAGCGGATTCCCCCCACATGATCTCCAGCCGGCTCCCTTGTGCTGAGGCATTGGCTGCTTCCTTGCTGACCTAATGTGAGTGGTTGGCCACTCACCAAAACACAGGCCTCGCTATGAACATAAGAATGGCCAGACTGGGTCAGACCAAAGATCCATCCAGCCCAGTGTCCTGTCTGCTGACTGTGGCCAATGCCTGATGCACCAGAGGGAGGGAACACAACAGGTAACCCTCACATGAGTCCTCCCCTGTCATCAACCCCCAGAGAAACAGAGGCTAGGGACACCATTCCTACCTATCGTGGCTAATACCCAGGGCTTGGCGAACGGCAGCAAAAACCGCTCGCCAGCCCTGTACTGCACATGTGCAAGAGCTGCAATGTGCATGCGTGCGCCGCGAATGAATGGGGCGCATGGCTGAAATCTACTCACCATGGGCGAGTAGATTGTATTGTTTGTCGAGCCCTGCTAATAGCCATTGAGGATTGTAACCTCCATGAATCTATCTAGCACATTTTTTAACCCTGTTAAAGTCCTAATCTTCACAACATCCTCCAGCAAGGAGTTCCACAGGTTGTCTTTGTGCTGAGTGAAGAAAAACTTCCTTTTGTGTGTTTTAAATACGGATGTTAAATGTTGGTTCATTTCCTAGCTGAGCAGTCAATGGGATTTCCACTGACTACTCAACAGGTCCTTCCACATTTCAAAGCAGGAATGCAGAATTCTGTGTGCAGCCCTGGGCCAGCAGGGGAATCCAGCTGACTCTAGGCACATGCGGGCATGCCAGATTTGAAATGTACAAGAGTCCCCCATTCGTGGGACACGTCTTTACTTGGAGTGGAGTTTTCTCAGAGGCCTCCACTCTCCACCCCACTCCTCTCCAGGGAACTGCAGCCCCTCAGATCAGGCAGCTCCTCCCAGCATTCAGGAAGCACCATGCTGAGAAGACACCGTCTCACTGACATGGTGCTGACAAGGAGGGGCCTCACTGCTAGTCACTGTTCCCGTTCAAGGAGCAGAGAGGGTTTTGTCTTGGGCACCAATATTGAAGTTGTGGGGACCTGTTTGTGTGTGAGGCCCCATGGCACCTGCCAGCTCCTGCTGGGAAGGGTTGGGGGGACCCCATGTCCTATATTTCCTTCTGGGGAGAAGTGGAGGTACCCTAGGCCCTATAGCTCCTGCCGGTGGGGACCCTGACCCTTTATCTCCTGACACAGTTTCAGTTTTTTCCCTGGGGGGATGCTCCAGACATGAGGGATGTCAGTGCACTGGCCCAGCAGAGATGGTTTCTACACATGCAGGAAAATGCCCCGGCTTGAACAGCCCCCCCCACAGCACTTCTCCCCCTCACAGAGCTGCCACCTCTCTGATATGGATGAACTGCAGGTGCGGGACAGCTCCCTGCCAGCAGGGACAGCAGCCAAGGCACCAAATATCACTGTGTCTGCAGCCAGTGTTGGGAACTGGGCAGGGAGCAGGAGGCTTTTGTGTCACACACATCTCAGGTAGGATGGACCCTCACTGACCCCAGACTCTGACTGGTCCTAGCCAGGAATGTGTCCCGGGGCTGGTTTTGTGACACTCTAAGGCCATGTCTACACTAGGCATAAGAGCGATGCTGCCGCGGTCGATGTTCTGGGCTCTAGGGAAGACCGGCTGATTGGAACTGAGCTGTGCACAGTCTTGTAAAGGGGAACCGCAACTTCTCTGGGTATTTGCTGAGTTTTATATGAGGGTTTAGCAGAAGGGATGTTGTAGGTTCTGGAAGAAGGTGGGTGGGGCAAGGGAGGCCTCTTCTGTGTCCCAGAAGCACATAGGAAAATGTGATCAAAGACACCATGGGGAATTGAACCCAGGATCTCCCATTTACCAAGGAGGTGTTTTAGCCAGCTAAGTCATGGTACCCCCCTCAGGCAGTTTTGTGATACTGTTCTACTTTATGGTCCCAGACAACACCTTTAATTCCCAAAGTGCAGCCATTCCCCATTTCCCTCCAGCCCTGGCAATGTCTGGCTCCCTGGGCACAGAAGGCTACAGCTCAGTGGGCAGAGGCTCTAACATGCACATCTCCCCCAGCTACTGGGACTGTAGAGCTGGCCTAACCAGTCATAAGATACTATTATGATTTACCGAACCAATCATGCTCCACCACCTTAGCTGATTAACATCTAGCAAAATTAATTATACAGCAGACAGAAACAGATCCAAACCAGACAGTGACCACACGGACAAACAAAAGGAAAGTGAGGACAAGAATCACAGAATGCCCATTGCACAACCACAATTGGTAAGCAGTTTCTTCCAAACAAAATGGTGTTTAAGTTTTCTCTACCCATCTTGAGATCTGTTTCTTATCTGGTAACAGTGGGTGCCATTAGGACAGGATCCCCTTCTCACAGCCTAGTGTGACACTATTTCAATGTCATTTAGCTGGAATGTCTATAAGGAAAAGGATATGGGAAAAGGCTGATTGGGGAGGAGCATTGGGAGGAAGGAAACCATGAGCCTGGAGCAGGTGCAGAGGCTGCTGTGACTGGCACTGGCAAGGCAGAGCTCTGAATGCAATTGCTGGGACAGGAGAGCCAGCACCACACACCCTTGTGATTCCCTGGGGGGTCAGCACCTAGAGAGCCTGAAGGTGCAGCCATGGGGAATTAGGGTACATGGACATCAGGTGCTTCTCACTTGTGGAAGAGAAACCTCTTGGGGCTTGCGCAAGTGCGCATCCACACTGCTATGTACTTTTGCACAAGAGCGTCCATGGCACTGTGGGTGCTCTCTTGTGCAAGAAAGCTCTGATGGCCATTTTAACCATAGGGGTTTCTTGCCCAAGAAATCCATGTTGCTTGTCTACACTCCCTTCTTGCACAAGAGGTCTTTTGAAGAGGGCTATTCCTCGTGGGGAGAGAAATAACTCTTGCACAAGAAGCTCTCTTTTCCAATGCTGTATTGTAAATGGACTTGCACACGAACGCGCGTGCAGTGTAGATGCTCTGCAGGTTTTTGTGCAAGAACGACATGATGTACTGAGAGAGAAGTGGCTGCATCAGAAGGTGGGAGGTTTCAGGTACTCAAGTAGCTCAGTAGAGAGCATATTAGACTGAAAATCTAAAGGCCCCTGGTTCAATCCCAGGCTTTGGCAAAAGCCTCTGTTCTGGAGACTTATCCCTTGTTTGGCTCCTCTGTGAAGAGCCCTGCTGTGCTTCCTTGTAGGGCCTTGGTCTGCCCTGCTGTTCTACCTAGGAGCCAGAAAGTCCTGCCTCTCCTCCCTTCCTCTGCCAAGGAAGGAAAAAAGGAGCTGTCCTTAGAGCAGGGTCAAACCAGCCACTGCTCAACACCAGCTGAGCTACTGAAGCTCCTCTCTCACTACTGCTTTGTCCATCATGGCAGGAACAGAATCCAGGTCTTATCAAATCAGGCTGGGTGCCCAGTAACCCCAGACAGAGGTGTATATCTGCATGCTAGCAGCAGCTGTTCTGGGACTTGACTTTACAAATCGACCACTTGACCTAATTCCCCATAAGCCCAAGGGAGGGCTCTGGGGTCACAAGCAAAGAGAGTCTCAGGTGGTGGTGGGGTGTGTGTGTCTTAGCAAACTGGGCTCTCAGAGCACAGGGGAAGTTTCAGGGCTTGTTGCTGAGCCATGGGGTAAAACATCAAACCTGCCCCTGCCTGTGAGTGTTGCTGAATCTGGGCCCCTGCAGCTGGGCAATGGCAAACAAAAGGTCTGGGGGCCACACAGAGACCCTGCTGGGCTGAGCAGGAAGTGGCTGGGACTTTGCTTTGTCTTTGCCTGTGGGCTTGGCTGTCTGCAACCTGGAAATCTCCTGGCTCCTCAGACCACTGGTCTGGATGGAGCGTTACAGAAGTTGGCAGAAGTTGGAATAATGGAATTGCCGTGTAGACACTCACATTATTATTACAGAATAATGGCCGTTATTCCCAAGGAATGTTGCTGTGTAGATGCAGCCTGAGAGAAATGCTGAGCAAGAGCTTCTACAATGGCAGGGGAGACATCAAAATCAGTTCACTTCTCTTGACAGAAAACAGGACATGCCAGGAGTGGGATTTGAACCCACATCTCCATTAAGAGACCAGAAAACCCCACTAAGGAAAGGACACTAACCTGAGTATAGCACTTTTGACCACTCGGCCATCCTCACCCCCAAACTAGCATATTCAACCGCAGTTTTCTTATATATGTGTGTGGCTCGGTGAGGCCGAGGGGGCACCTCTCTTTCCCCACCTAACAGCTGCTCTGCAGCACAGCTGGGTTTATTCACACTTATCCTCATGAGGTGTTTTGCAGGGAGCTGACAAGAAGGCTATGTCTACACTCACGGCTTCTTGCGCAAGTCATATGCAAATGAGGCTAAAAGTGGAATATCGCTGAGCCTCATTGGCATAGCTAATGAGCCACCATATTTGCAGAAGAAGCTCTTGTACCAGAAGGAGCTGCCTACACTGCCCCTTCACAACGAAAACCCTCTTGCGGAATGACCTTACGCCGATTATTTTCAGGACATCACAAGGGCCTTTTGAAGCTCCTCAGCTTATTGGCCTAAAGGAGGTTGGGAGGCGATGACCTCGCAGAGAGTCCATGACAGTGGCCAGGTGGGACAGGCTGCAGGGCAGGGGCCATCTCAGAGACCCCCATGGCTTTGCTGCAGGGAGTCTCCTTCTTGAGATCTGCCCTTGAGGCCAGAGAGAGAATGAGGGTCACAAGAATGAGTGTGAGGAGGAGCCTCGTTGGAGCCTTCTCCTTTCCCACGACTAACTGACCTAGAAGACAGATGTCCCTGTGGAAAAGGGAAGAGTCACCAAGAGGGATGGCACTTGCACAGCAGGGGAATTAGCTCAAATGGTAAAGTACTCACTCAGCGTGTGAGGCAGTGGGATCAATGCCCACATTCTCCAATGGGGTGTGCTTCCTCCTTTTTTTCACAAGCAGAGCCATCCAGAGCGCCAAGAGCCTCCAGTGGCCCCTCCCTCTTCCTACTCACTCACCTCAAAAGCCAGCCAAGGCCTAGTTCCAAATCTGTAAACCTCATTGCACGAGGGATAATGCCTCTTCCGAAATAGCTATTTTGCAAAAGCCGTAGTGTGGATGCTCCACTGCTGCTATTTCGAAATAACTCCTACCCAGAGCCATTCAAAGTCATTACTCCCCAGTGCCTCCTGGGGCTCTAAGTTGAGGTAGAGCATCCACTGGTGGCTTCTTGCACAACAACTCTTTTGCAGAAGAATTCTTATGCAAAAGGTCTTGCACAAGAGCGCATCCACACTGCCATGTGCTTTTGTGCAAGAGATGTGCTTCTCCGCAAGAGCATCCATGGCAATGTGGATGCACTCTTGTGCAAGAAAGCTCTGATGGCCATTTTAGATAGGGGCGTCTTACTTAAGACATTCATGTTGCCTGTCTACACTGCCCTCTTGTGGAAGAGCTCTTGCACAAGAGGGCTTATTCCTAGTGGGGAGAGGAATAACTCTTCCAGAGGAAGCCCTGTTTTCCGGTGCTGTACTGTCAATTTACTTGCGCAAGAACGTGCGTGCAGTGTAGACGCTCTGCGAGTTTTTGTGCAAAAAGCCTGCTGTGTCGACATAGCCCCCAAAATGGATTGCAGCAGAAATCTCCACCTGAGTGAAGACATGGCCTAATGGTGCAATTAGTTGGATACCAACAGTAACAGCCCCACTGCTGGTAACTCACAGAAACCCTTGTTGTCCTAGGAAGGGGTGCGGCTAAAACATAGGTTTTGCTGTGAGCAGGATTTGAAACTGCACAGGGAAACACTATTAGATATCAAATCCAATACTTTAACCCACTCAGCCGCCACAGCTGGCAGTAGGGGAGCAAGCTAGGGAAACATAAATAATCCCAGTGCACAGGCCTAACGTCACCTGCCATAGAATTCACACAGCAAGCCATTTCAACAGCTGTGCAGAGGAGTCCTGGCCGTTCTGGTCTTAGGCTGCCTTGGAGGCAAGTTCTGCTTCAAGGTCTTCTCTCCTCCTTCTTGGTCTTCCTTTCCCTTTTCCTTCCTCTTCTCTTCTCCCCTTTGCCTTCTTCTTGCTGGTCTCATTCCTGGACCCCAGTTTATACAGAGGAACTCAATACTGCTTAGTTCTACCATAACCAATTATTTTAGTATAATTTCACTAACCAATCATAACATACTGTAACAGAATTGCCTAACCAATCAGACCCCACCACCTCAGTTGATTTACACCTAGCAAAAACAACTAGGCTGTGTCTAGACTGGGATGATTTTCCGTAAATGCTTTGAATGGAAAAGTTTTTCCGTTCAAAGCATTTGCGGAAAAGAGCGTCTAGATTGGCAGGGATGCTTTTGCGCAAAATTGCTTTAGCGGAAAAGCATCCGTGGCCAATATAGACGCGGGTTTGCGCAAAAAAGCTCTGGTGGCCATTTTTGCCATCGGGGCTTTTTTGCGCAAAACAGTTCTCAGGTGTCTACACTGGCCCTCTTGCGCAAAAGCATTTGCGCAAGAGGGCTTTTTCCCAAGCAGGAGCGTCACTGTATTTGCCCAAGAACACTGATGATCATACATTAGATCATCAGTGTTCTTGCGCCAATTCAAGCGGCCAGTGTAGACAGCTGGCAAGTTTTTGTGCAAAAGCGGACACTTTTGCGCAAAAACTTGCCAGTCTAGATGCAGCCTTATAGAGCAGTCAAGCAGATCCAAACCAGACTTATCACACAGACAAACAACAGGAAAGTGAAGACACGAATCATAGAATGTCAACTGCACAACCACAGCTATTGGTAAGCAGTCTTATGCCAGACGAAATGCTGTTCATTAAGTTTTCTCTACCCACCTTGAGATCTGCTTCCTGCCTGGGGACAGTGGGTGCCACTAGGATAAGATCCCCTTCTCACAATCTAGTGTGGCACTATTTTGGTAAAAACAAGACGGAGTGTGCTTGTGTGTGTGTGAGTGAATGCATGAGTGCAATGTGTCATATGCATATGATAAATATTGATTGATCTATGTATGTTCAATCAATGTGGCGTGTTGCCTTATCCCCCTGAAAAAGATCCCGGGTGCTTCTTTTAAGCACAATACTTTTTTTCCTTTTGCTGTGACATAAATGGATCTAACTCAGGGGTCCTTCTGCATAGGAAGCACTTGATACAGCCCCTGTGCTCCTGGCTTCTTCTGCCCCCACCTGTGATGCCATCCACTTGGGGGAGCACTTGCCCTGACGTGTAGATGGGTCAGCGTGGACAAACCAGCCCCACTCAGGCATCCTTCGACAGCTCAGCTAGTAGAGTTGCAGACTGCAGTGTGTGCTTAGCAAGTAATCCTTAGGCTACACTGCAATTGACAAAAAGATTGTGGGTATGAGCTGCTAATTGCATTTCTCGGGCTGCACCTGCTAATATCATGGTGCGCCCTTAGGGTATGTCTAGAGTACATGCCTCTGGTGACAGAGGGATGTAGATTAGGCTATCTGGCATAGGAAAATGAAGTGGCGATTTAAATAATCGCCGCTTCATTTAAATTAAAATGGCTGCCGCACTAAGCCGATCAGCTGTTTGTCGGCTCAGTGTGGTAGTCTTGACGCTCCGCAGTCTACATCAAAGGCATTTGTCGACCTCCCAGGTAAACCTCATCCCAGAGGCATGTAGTCTAGACATTCCCTAAGTTCTTCTCTTCGGGGAACAAGAAAAATACCTTTCTTTATTTACAGTCTCAACAACAGAAGAGGCTTTCCGGACATCTGGCTCATCTACACAGGCCCAAATATGGGGAAAACCTCCTCTTTCGGAAGAGCCCTTATTCGTAATAAAAAATACAGGTCTTCCGAAAGAACACTCCCACTTTTTTGGAAACTGATCTTAAAAAGTCAACCTAGTCCATGGACACATCAGAGTTTTTCCTGGCTATGAAAAGTATCCTGGAAAAGCTCTGGATGGGGATACATAACCAAAAAGGGCACTGCGGCTTAGCCGGTTAAAGTACCTGCCTTGTAAAGTGAAGAGCCTGGGTTCAAATCCCAGTGGTGCTTTCCTTGGCTGCATCTACACTGGCCAGTTTTTCTGGAAAATCAGCCGCTTTTCCGGAAAAACTTGCCAGCTGTCTACACTGGCCGCTTGAATTTCCGCAAAAGCACTGACAATCTCATGTAAGAAATCAGTGCTTTCTGCGGAAATACTATGCTGCTCCCGTTTGGGCAAAAGTCTCTTTTGCGCAAAACTTTTGTGCAAAAGGGCCAGTGTAGACAGCCTAGATTTGTTTTCCACAAAAAAGCCCCGATCGCGAAAATGGCGATCGGGGCTTTTTTGCGCAAAAGTGCGTCTAGATTGGCACGGACGCTTTTCCGCAAAAGCGCATCGTTATAACGCGAACTCCGCGCCAATCTAGATGCTCTTTTCCGAAAATAATTTTAACGGAAAACTTTTCCATTAAAAGCATTTCCGGAAAATCATGCCAGTCTAGAAGCAGCCCTCATGTTTTCCTGTGTGCTTCTGGGGCACAAAAGAAGCCTCCCCTGGCCACCCATGGAACTGCTGGTTCAGGAAAAGGCTGATGGGGGAGGAGCCTTGGGAAGAAGGAAACCACAAGCCTGGAGCAGGTGCAGAGGCTGCTGTGCCTGGCACTGGCAAGGCAGGGCTCTGACTGCAATTGCTGGGACAGGAGAGCCAGCGCCACATGCCCTTGTGATTCCCTGGGTGTGTCATCACCCAGAGAACCTGCGAGGGATGCATATAGACATGTGAAATTGTAAATGAAGCTGGGATTTAAATATCCTGCACTTCATTTGCATATTTGCAGACCGGTGCTATTTCGAAATACAAAATGCTGTTTAGATACACTCATTTCGGGGGGAAACCCTTATTCAGAAATACCCCTTAATCCGCATTTTATAAGGAGTAAGGGTGATTTTGAAAGAAGGGTTTTTGTCCAAAGTAACTGTGTCTAGACAGAGCCTATTATTTTGACATAGGGTATTTCGAAATAGCGGACAGACATGATTATGCAAATCCCCACTTCATTTGCAGTTTCACTGAGTTGACGGCCTTTCTCTCTGGAAAGAGGAATGACGTGCAGACAAATCCTCACAGAAGGGCGATGCGGAGATCAGAATTTTTCTGCCTTACTCAGCTTGTCTGGCCCCTTTGCCCCATTTCCAGCCACGCTGCCAGAGCTGACCCAATGGCTGAAAGGGACAGCAGCTGCTAATGGGTAAGGGGTAGGGGGAGAAGATGGGCAACAAGACCCTGGAAGCACCAAGGTCCAACTCTCTCTGTGCCACTTGGCCTTAGATCCTGGCCACCCAGCATTCACTCTGATGAGGCCATAATATGTGAAGGGGGAACTTTGAGCAATAGCCTCCTCTGAGCTAGAATCCCAGCTCCCACAGCATTCAGTGGAAAGGGACAACCCAGGAGGGCTTGAAAACCACTGCTCCAGGTGAGGTTTGAATTAACAACATCAGCATGTCTCTTACGCACACTGCCTTATAAGTACCATGCATTGACCTATTGCACCACTTGAGCAGATGTGTGAGAGTTTTCTCCAAAGTCCTTACATTGAGAAAGTCAAGAAGCACAAAGTAGAATTGAGTGAGAGGGGCAAGAAGATCAATTCTCAAGGATTTGCACAAGCCAACACTTCCCCAGCAGCTCTCACTGAGATTTGAACTCTGATTACAGGATTCAAAATCCTGACCCCAACCCCTTACACTATGGCTGTGTCTAGAGTGGCATGATTTTCTGGAAATGCTTTTAACGGAAAAGTTTTCTGTTAAAAGCATTTTCGGAACAAAGCACTTTTTGCGGAAAAGCGTCCGTGGCCAATCTAGACGCGCTTTTGCGCAAAAAAGCCCCGATCGCCATTTTCGCCATCGGGACTTTTTTGCACAAAACAAATCTCAGCTGTCTACACTGGCCCTTTTGCGCAAAAGTTTTGCGCAAAAGGGACTTTTGCCCAAACGGGAGCAGCATAGTATTTCCGCAAAAAGCACTGATTTCTTACAGTAGGAAGTCAGTGCTTTTGCGGAAATTCAAGCGGCCAGTGTAGACAGCTGGCAAGTTTTTCCGGAAAAGCGGCTGATTTTCCAGAAAAACTGGCCAGTGTAGACACAGCCTATGGGTCCATCACACTATTTGGTGCTTGAGGTTCTCAGCTGGTAGCTGATACGCTGCTCTCCTTACTTTTTCCATTCAGCTCTCCAGACCCTGCCCCATCTGTATGTGGCCTCATGGGAATGGGCTGGCTCCCTCTACGGCAGAGGAAGGAAAAATGTTGCCATGTCCCTTCTGCTCAGCTGGCTGGCCCCAGGTAAAGTCACATGAGATTATCCAAACGCTTCCCGATCAGCCCATAGCCATTGTTCCATACCTAGGGCCAGCACTGGGTGGGCATTAGTCAAGGAGGTAGCAACTCACAGGAACAAGTCAGGGAGGGGGCTAATCAGATGATCTTGATTTGTCAATGCCAAGCTGTGGCCAAAAAGGGTGAGGTAAGGATCAAACCCAGGAGTAACACCAGGTTAGCAGAGAGGGTCCTGCCACATGTTTTCACCTGCCAAAGCCTGGGATTGAACAAGGGACCTTTACAACTTTAGTCTAATGCACTCCCAACTGAGCTACTTAGGCTGCTAGACACAAATCTGTCTGGTCTGTAATTCTCTGTCTGAGATGTTTGGCAGCCGTGCTGCACAAAATGGACATCGTCATGCCCTGCCCCTGCCCAGGAAGGCAAGACTGGCCTTTCCACAGTGCACTTCCCTCACAGCCAGAGCCAAGGTTCCCCCCCGATGCCAGGCCTGGGCATTACAGGCCAGCGGGCTGGATCCAGCCCATGAAGCCACCCAATATGGCAGCAAGAAGCCTCAGGCAGATTCCCTGCTTGCCCTGCCCCTGCCCCCACGCACAGCTGAGAGTAGGGGCTGCTGGGCCCTTTGTTTTTCACAGATGTAGAGAAAAAGGCTTCATGCCTGGTCTCTGCTTGTTTGTGGCCAATGGGAGCTGCCTACTTGAAGCCCTGGCCAGTCTACAGAAGCTCTTAGTCACCCAGGGGAATGACCTGTGCCACTTGCACAAGGAAGGGGCTGCCTGAGAAATGTGCTTGGCTGCTGGGAGTGTCTCCCAGTCAGAGCCTGCCTCTGGCACCCTAGCTCCTCCCTTTCTTCACCCCACTGGCACTTCCTATGTTAAAGAACAGCAAAGACCAGGCAGATTTCATGAATACAAAGGAGGCTGGTTTTCCTGACTGGAAATCCAACCCAGGCTACAGCAGTGAAAATGCTGAATCTTAGTCACTAGACCACCAGGGAGAAAAGCAACTGAATTGTTTGCTCAGCTACACTAGCTCTTCTCAGGCCACTTTCTGTCCCCTCCAAGACATGGGTCCATTCTCGGAGAAGGCGCGTGATGCTAACGTATTTTGTAGCTCCACACTCTACCAGAAGACGCCTCCAAGCACTTTCCCCCGACCGCACTCTCAGGGCTGGAGACGTGGGCCTGCCCCTGTGCATCATGGGGGATGCCGCCTGCCCTTTGCTCCCTTGGCTGATGAAGCTCTACACGGGACAGGTTGCCTAAAACAAGGAATGTACAAACTCCCTCTCCCAAAGGCAGAACTGCAAGCAGTTCTAATGCTGTTGCATTTAAGAGCAGCCTCTGGAGTCAGATCCTGCAGCTTTAAGCAGAGCTCCAGTATGAAATCCAGGGAGTACAAACTCTCTCACAGCCTTGCCAGTCACACTGGCCTCTGCAACCACTCTAGGCTTGTCGTTTCCTTCTCCCCAGTGCTCCTCCCCAATCACCCTTTCCCTGAACCAGCAGTTCCATGGGTGGCCTGGGGAGGCCTCTTCTGTGCCTCAGAAGGACTTAGGAAAATGTGAGCAAGGGCTACAAGGCACCACTGCAAGTTGCACCTAGGATCTCCTGTTCACAAGGCAAGTGCTTTAACCAGCTAAGCCATGGTGCCCTCACCAGACAGGATCGTTCTGGTTTATGTTCCAGGACAACTCCTTTGACTCAAAAAATGAGGAGTAACATTAGTTCGGACAAAGGGCTTTGGTTTGAAATACGGCACCAGGCACGCACTTCCTTGTTCGAATCACTTGTGATTCGGACTAGCGCACCACGAGAGATCTAGCTAATGAAGGAGGGGATATTTAAATCTCCGCTTCATTAGCAATTTCAGTTGGCTACATTTGCATCCCTAGTCCAAACTAGGGAGCAAATGTAGACGTACCCAAACAGCACTCCGAACTGAGCCCATTAAATAAAAGAATATTTAATTTCCATCATAAAGTGTAACAACTGTTTCATTTCATGTTGTGATATGAATCATCATAGCTTGTTTGCTAAATCAAGAAGATGGACAATTTTGTTTTATGCCTCAAAGGAACAGATCCCTGTAAGATACCAAATGGCTACAGAATGTGTTGCAGTGTTAAAGTTCTTTTTATTTGATTTCATATTAAATACATAAAGTCACGTACCTTGTTAACTATCCCTTGTTTCAGTATTTTTCTTCTATAAAATTATAAAACTATATTTAG
>CM064345.1:4216439-4345974 GCA_032595735.1 Pelochelys cantorii | reverse complement strand
GTTGGTGAGCAATGTTAACAAATGATTTCATCTATTAACAGATCAGGCCTAACCATGCTAGAGACATATTTGCTCCACTCATACTATAAACATGAAACAATGACTTTTCCCATTGTTTTAAAAGATGTGTTAACACTGAGATTTTCAGATATTACCCAGTACATTTCAAATTCGAGTCATGCCAAGCTAAGGATTTGCATTTCTATGCATCCTAAAGCTAAGGCAGTTTTGTTTCCTAATTATACAACAGCCAAGTGGTGGTGGTCAGCCACTGCCACATGTTCCATGTTGCTTTTAGGTTCCCAAACCCACTTGAGCCAAGTCCATATTGGTGTCCGTTTGCTTGTGAATGAGACTGTCTTGCAAGTGGGATCAAGAGCTTTGCTTATTTTTCAATTCCCAGTTTTCATTTCCACCAGTAATGGATTTAACAGGACTTTCGCTGACTTACTCTGGGTCAAATGATTTAGGTTTCTTTATTGTGACTGTTCTTTGGAACGGTCTCTGGCCCCAGTCTTGGTACAGCTAACCAGGAACCATCCGGCGAGGTCACCACTGGTTACTGGACAATATCCCACAATTACTGTCAGCGTGGTACTTGATTTTACATGCCTGTCCCACTCATAGGGGCTACGTCTAGACTATGGGCTTTTGTTGACAGAGGCTTTGTCGACAGATACTGTCGACAAAGAGCATCTAGACTACAGCCAGTTATGTCGACAAAACAAGCCTCTTTTTCAACAGAGAAGAGTGTAGATGCTCGCTTTTGAAAAAGCACGGTATGGATGCAATAACAAGAAAAGGCTTGTAGAATGAGATTTACCGCCATCGACAAAACTGCCTTGTTCTGTCGACTTCCTGTCGACAGAACGCGGCAGTAGTGTACATGCAGGTATAGTTTTGTCGACAAAAGCCCACTTTTGTCAACAAAACCCTGTAGTCTAGACACACCCAGGGTGACAACGAGTAACTGGCAGCTCATATAGTACCTACAATCCGCCCCTTCTATTATCCCTTTACTGCCTAATGCAGCATGGTTTAACACGATATACAACAAAGGTAGTGATAAGACAAACACCACACAACACAAAAACAAACACGGTCTTCGTCGCAACAGTTGATTGATGTGTCTTCTTCAGCTGGTATCAGCTTTTTTGATTTTCTGAAAAACAAAAAGCACATTTTCTACCCCTTTTTGGGAGGGGGTGTCAGATTTTTTGTAAAAGAAAGGAATATTTCAAGCAATATTTTTGCTGACTCCTGTGTTTTGCCTGAAGTTACCCTCTTGCTTACGTATGTTTTTGTCCTTAGGCAGGCCAGGTTTCAATGGCTTCTGCCCTTGAAAGAATTAGAATGAAATATTTCACTGTTTAATTATTAAACCCATGAGGTGTTGTGCCTCAGTTACTATACAGCAGACCAGGTTTGTGGTGCAAAGCTTGAAATTTATTCACAGGTAGTAACTGAGAAGCTTTACTGCTATAGGGTCCCCCTCCCCTTTTCTTAGCGTTAGGTGTTTCCCAGTTACCATTTTGGAATGCAAAAAAGGTTTTTCTTCCCAAAAGAGAAGGATGTACATCAGGGGTGGCCAACCCACGGGTCTCGAGATGCATGTGGCTCTTTGGTTAACAAAACACGGCTCTTGTTCTGACCAATGCATTTGGACTGCTCATGGCCGGCTGCTCTGTGCACGTGCCCCAGGGACTTCTCATGGTTGGCTGCTCTGTGTATGCACCCTCAAGCCTGCAGGGAGAAGTGTGTGGCAGCGGCAGCAGGTCCAGGACCCACGCACTGGGTTAGAGCAGGAGGCATGCCTGGCTCTGGGGGACAGGAGAGGGACTGGGTTACAGCGAGGGGCTGGAGGTGTCTGGCTGTGGGGGTGGTGGTGAAGGGAGACTGGGTTAAAATGGGGGGGAGGGTTCCTGTCTCTGGGGGGAGAGGAGGAAGATTGGGTTACAGCGAGTGGGGGATAGGGAGGGGCGAGGCTGAAGCACCATAAACTCTTAAGTCTTCATGGATGCAGAATAAGGCAGCCAACACAGATGTCGTATTTAAATTCCAGGGGGAAAAAGAATCAGCAGCCAACAGATCGTAGAATAGTAGGACTGGAAGGGATCTCGAGAGGTCATCGAGTCCAGTCCCCTGACCTCACGGCAGGACCAAGTACTGTCTAGACCATCCCTGATAGACATTTATCTAACTTACTCTTAAATATCTCCACAGATGGAGATTCCACAACCTCCCTGGGCAATTTATTCTACTGTTTAATCACCCTGACAGTTAGAAACTTTTTCCTAACGTCCAACCTAAACCTCCCTTGCTGCAGTTTAAGCCCATTGCTTCTTGTTCTATCCTCAGAGGCCAAGATGAACAAGTTTTCTCCCTCCTCCTTATGACACCCTTTTAGATTCCTGAAAACTGCTATCATGTCCCCTCTAAATCTTCTCTTTTCTAAACAAAACAAACCCAATTCTTTCAGCCTTTCTTCATAGGTCATGTTCTCTAGACCTTTAATCATTCTCGTTGCTCTTCTCTGGACCCTCTCCAATTTCTCCACATCTTTCTTGAAATGCGGTGCCCAGAACTGGACACAATACTCCAACTGAGGCCTCGCGAGCGCAGAGTAGAGCGGAAGAATGACTTCTCTTGTCTTGCTCACAACACACCTGTTAATGCATCCCAGAATCAGATTTGCTTTTTTTGCAACAGCATCCCACTGCTGACTCATATTCAGCTTGTGGTCCACTAAAACCCCTAGATCTCTTTCTGCTCTACTGCTTCCTATACAGTCGCTTCCCCTTCTGTATGTGTGAAAGATTGTTCCTTCCTAAGTGGAGCACTTTGTATTTGTCTCTATTAAACTTCATCCTGTTTACCTCAGATCATTTCTCCCATTTGTCCAGATCATTTTGAATTATGACCCTATCCTCCAAAGCAGTTGCAACCCCTCCCAGCTTGGTTTCATCTACAAACTTAATAAGCGTACTTTCAATGCCAATATCTATATCGTCAATTAAGATATTGAACAGAGCCAGTCCCAAAACAGACCCCTGCGGAACCCCACTCGTTATACCTTTCCAGCAGGATTGAGAACCAGATATCATATTTAAATTCCAGGGGGAAAAAAGAATCTGCATGTACCTGGTTTACACTGTGTTTCTTTAAGGAAAATTCAAATGCTATTTTTTGCCGGGTTGAAACAATTATTCTGAGATCTGAGTCTCTCCCTTATTGTTTTTGAGCCTCTCATATTTGCAGTCTGGGACAGACCAGAATTTTTAGAACTATAAAAAAAGCCAGAATCTTCATAAAAAAAATGAGAAAACCATACTAGTCATCAACAAGCTGGAGTGAAACAGGAACTTCAAATTGTGCTAATTTACTTCTCAGTTCAGTTTCATTTAAAAAAAACCACCCTCACAGGGCATAATAGGTCAGTTGTGTTAAATTTACAACACATGGTGGGGATGCTTTTTTTTGAGAGAGAGAATATTACTGTATTTTTAACAATTTTTTTTTAATTTGATGTTTGTCCCTTGTCAAGATCTGAAGATCTATGGAGTGGCCATGAATTTTTTACGTGACTAGAAACTTAATTGGTTTTTGTCCAAAATGTCCTGTAGTGTTATTTTTATCACTATATTTTGTGTGCTATATCTAATCTACCTATCTTCTTTATATAGATATATAAAAATAAATATGTAATCCGTGTCTCTCCACATTGTATCCTCAGCTACTTTGGCTCTCCATCTCTAATTGATTGGCCACTCCTAATATACATAGTCACAGGGTCATTTATTAACACTAGAATAAATTTAATGTTGACTAATATTTGCATCAAATTTCTTACAAGTAGGCGTTCAGAAGTAGCTTGTATACCATGCCCTTTATTTGCACAACTGTATGTGTTTTATACCCTCTTGAAATTTCTGCATAAGTTTTAATTTATTTACATCCTTGGAGTTTGGGTAAATTAAAATGTAGGGTGTCATGCATACAGGTAGACAACCCCCCCCCCTTTTGTATTGGTTTTCAGATTTCAGTACTGTGCATACTGATTTATTTTTATTTTACTTATGGTTAAATTATTCCCTTTTACTCTCAGGTTTGACTGTTTTACTTTCCTTTTCTGGACTGGAGGATCACAATTTGAGCCCAGCTAGTTTGCTAACTAGGTATAATGATTTAGGGATTCTGTACATCCAGTTTTTCCCCGGACAGGTCCTCTTTTTCTGTCCTTAAATCTCCATCCGGCTGGTTTTTTAAATATTTAAAATTGTCTGGGATTTTGCTCTTCTCCTTCCTTTTTAAAGCAAATTTAAGTATGTTTATGTAGAACCTTGGAAAAGTTATATAAATTTTTTTGGTTTTGCACTTTTAAAGGTTTTTGATGTGACTATGGCAATACTGCAGGCCGGTGCAACGCAGCAACGGGGTAAGAACAGCAGGGTTGACAAGGTCAGTCAGTGAGTCTGTGAAATAGTGTCTTTTCTGAATGTGTGCCGTACTCTTTCCTGATTTTCTTGCAGAGCTCTTTGTTTGATATTTTATTTTACTGCCTCCAAACACAATGCCAAAACCAAAGTGTAAATTCACTGCAGAACTAAAGACAAAATTCTCGTGTTTTCCCAAGTAGTCGAGAAGCATGGGAAGGAGAGCGCTGGGTACGTAAACCTGGTACGTATGTCTCTGAAGGTGCTATTCATTTACAATCTCATTTGGACTCGGACAGGCACAAGAAAGTAGTTCAAGGAGAGAGGCTGTCAACAAAATTGACAGATTATTTTGTAAAACCAGGCAGCAAATAAGACTCGGATGTGACAGACTATGATACTGCAGCAGGGAGTGTGTCTGCACTTCATACCCTTAAACATCGCAATAATTTCAAGTCAGTGGATTGCACAACTGCGTGGTTGAAGACAGCTTTCCCTGATTCTGAGGTAGCCCAAAAACTTTCATGTGCTCAAACCGAGACAGAAGTGATTGTTAAGTCTGTACTTGCACCGCATTCTGTTGACGCTGCTCTGAAAAATCTGAAGAAAATTACATAGTTTACGCAGAGTAGCTACAGATGGAAGTGTCACTGAACCATGATTACTATTTCCAGTAATAATTCAGTATTTCAACTGAAAGAACGGCTGTTTGCAATCAAAATTAATCGAGGTCCAGAACACACCTAATGAGACTGCTTATACGCGTGCTCAGTACATAAAGGAAACTCTTGAAAAGAACCGTTTGAGAAGTGCATTGCGTTTACGGGTGACAACAGCAATACAATTTTTGGAAGAGTCCGGTGTGATGAAGAAGGAAAGAACGTGTTTGCAAACTTAAAGAAATGTTGCAGAAGAGGACTATAATCGGCGTCGGTTGCCAAACACACATTTTGAACAACTGTGTTCATCATGCAACAAACCTCCAGATGTGCTCGCCGAACCGCAACCATCAACCGCCTGAACGAGCAACAGAGGCTTGGCCAGCCGGATGCCACTCACCCCAGCACCTGCTTCACCCCCAACGCCCCCAGAGAAAACCACAAACCACCGGCGCCCAGCAACCGAGGCTGCAGGAGCCCTGTTCACCAAGCAGTGGCCTGCGCCACCCCAGAGGCACAGAGAGAGCACCAGACAGCCGGCTGCGGATCCCCGCCTCACAGCCCCACACACTCTTGACACGCCGCTGTCTCTCCCACCAAACCTGAACCCTTCAACCCAGCGCATCAAGGGGAGCGTGACCACAGCGTGGGAGCTCCAGTGGAAAGAGAAGCTCACCAGGGTGGCCACCTTTGAGACTTGGACACAGCTGTCCACAGGCTGGCCGCTGAGCTTGTAGAAGAAGGCAGGCCCAACCGAAGGTGCCAGGAGCAAGATGACCAATGAACCACCTTTCAGACCACCTCTACCGAGACCCACGCTGCCCCGAGGAAGGGCTGAGGGGGAGATGCCACCTGCCAAGCTGACCCGGTCACCACTACCCACATCCAGCGCCTCTGGATGGAGGAGCTGGCTGAGGCCGACATCTATAAGGATTTCAACACTCTCACCACCGAACTGTCTGCCGATGCCATGCCAGGGAGAGGAATAGGAGAGGACGACGCTAGACCCCCATGGAGACCCCCGGCTCCAAGGCCAACCACCAACACCAGAGAGGGCAGGAGAGAAGACTTTGTACTTTCACTTTCTACTTGCTTTTTTGCAAAGTAATAAGCGCTTCAGGAGCGCTGTGCTGGGGGAAGCAGAGGGAGAAGGAGACGTGCAGGGGGGAGTTCAGCCTGCAGTCCACGGAACGCGAGCCAAGCAAAGGAAAAAAGCGGTGGGTTTTAAATTGCAGGCTGCAAAATCGGAAGTGACATCAGCGAAAATGGCCACTGCCACAGAAAAAATAGTTAAAGAAAAGCAATAAAAAACAAGCAGGGGAAGGAGGAAAAGGTGTAGCAGGTCTGGGAGGAAGCCCTACTAAACTTGATCTTAGGCAAAAGGCCGAGAAGCCATGGAATCTGATCAATATCTTGGCCTATGTGGATGACCTGGTCCTGATTGCAGACCACGCAGAGGGCCTGCCGCAGATGCTTCACGTCTCCGGCTGAGCCACTGAGCAGATGGGCCTGCGCTTTAACACCAGGAAGCACGCCTCCCTCCACATGGATGGCGGCAGCAAAATCCTCATGAGGCCCATGGCATGCACCGCGGCTGCAGTTTAAACCCTTTGTGACTTTTTTCCTTTGGCTCAGCTTACGCTCCCTGGGAGTCTGCATTGCGAGCTGAGCCTATGCTGCACAGAGCTTCTTGCAGGTCAGTACTTGGTTTTTTTCCCCTGGATCTTATCTGCTGCTGAAAGGTGAGCTGCCGCATCGCTGCACGGACCAAGAAGCCGATCAAGACGAAGACGACGAAGACTGTCTCCAGCACCTCCGGGATTACCAGAGCCAGCAGCTGCAACCAAAACATCAGCAACTGGCTGAAGCCTGCACAGGAGAAGACCAGGACCTTGAGGATGACCCTCCGGAACCAGGCTTCACTCGCTGCTCTCGAGGAGAAGGAGGATGCCCCATGGACTGCGCCTCCATGCTGGACCAAGACCCAAGACCTGCTCACAACCCTGCTGCCCCAACCACGACGGGCACCGGAGGAACCCCCCAAGGGACATGGGGGCCTGCTGCCCTGCCACCCACCCGCCCACCAACGCCGGACCGGGACCTGGGAGCCGTTCGCCACCCTGCTGCCCCAGCAACGCCAGAGGAACCCCCCCGAGGGACTGGGACTCTCCCTGCTGCCCCCCTAATGCCAGGCCGCAACCTGGGAGCCATTCACCACCCTGCTACCCCAGCAACGCTGGACACCGGAAGTACCTCGTGGACGAACCAGGACTCTCCTGGTGGCCCTGTCACCTCCCTGACACCAGACCAGGACCTGAGAGCCGCTCGCCACACTGCTGCCTCCCATTGCCCTACCGCCCCCCCGATGGACCGAAACCAGGATATTGCCTCTGGCTCTGCTGCTCCCCTGGACACAAGCACGCCTTACAAACTACCAGCGGATCAACTAGGAAGTAACGTAGGGCTCCTCTATTTGGACTTCCCCATCCCCGACCACACCCTCCTTTGCCTGGATTGCATCCCATTCCAAGGACTCAGGACCCTGGGAGCTCTCAGCAAACTCATGTGGACGGCCCACAACAAGAAAATCGCCTTCCGCTGTGAGCGCTGCAACTGTCTCTTCAAGACTCAGAAGAGATGCAAGAGGCACCTGGACACTTCCTGCTGGGGCCCCTGGGCATGAGTCGCCCCCTCGACCCCGATCAGGCTCATCCCCACCATGCCCATCACTACAAAACGGACCTCCAAAAGTGTTGCAGCTCCTGCCTCCGCAGCCAATACCCCGCTGCCACCACCACGACACGGACTGACTCTGTGTCACGGACCAGCCCCTCGCCAGCCTGCCCCAGAGAAGGACCAGAAAAAGACTGGGCATCCTGATCCCCCGTGTCGCTGCAGAAGGGCACACCATTGTCACCCCGCCCGCCCGGACCCTGCTGGAGCGCCTGCTGAAGGGCACCGTCCGTCACCACTACGTGAAGAAGAAGCCGGACCAGGGGAAAGTATTTGATGTCACCATTGCTTCTCGGCCTTTTGACTAAGATCAAGTGTAGTGCTTTTTGAACCTTTTTTTCTTTTTTTTTTTTGAGCGGGGCAGGGGTTTAAACCCCTGCTGCAGCTTTTCGCCCCGCCCAGACACGTCTTTTAAGACTGCCTATTGGGTGAGACTCTTTTGCTGCTTTAAAGAAACAGCTTCACTTTTATTTGCTACACTTGATCTTCTTTTATTTGCTGTGGATCTGCTCTACTGGACCAGGACCTGCTTTGCTGGACCTTTTGGACCTGGACCTGCTCCACTGGATCTTCCTGCTGCCCCCAGACCTGGACCTGCTCTCTTTGGACCTGCTCTGCTAGACCTCCTTGCTGCCTCTGGACCTGCTCTCACAGGATCTCCCTGCTGCCTCCGGTCCTGGACCTGCTCTGCTGGATCTCCCTGCTGCCCCAGGACCTGGACCTGCTCTGCTAGATCTCCCTGCTGCCTCGGGACCTGCTCTCCCTGGATCTCCCTGCTGCCTCCGGTCCTGGAACTGCTCCACTGGATCTTCCTGCTGCCCCCAGACCTAGACCTGCTCTCTTTGGACCTGCTCTGCTACACCTCCTTGCTGCCTCTGGACCTGCTCTCACGGGACCTCCCTGCTGCTTCCGGTCCTGGACCTGCTCCCCTGGACCTGATCCGCTGTACCTCCCTGCTGCCTCCGTTCCTGGGACCTGCTCTGGACCTGCTCCTGCCTCCTGGGATCTGCTCCTGCCTCTTCGGACCTGCCCCAGACCTGCTCCTGCCCCCTGGGACCTGCCCCGGACCTGCTCCTGCTTCCTGGGACCTATTCCTGCCCTGGACCTGCTCCCGTCTCCTGGGACCTGCTCTGGGCCTGCTCCTGCCTTCAGGGACCTGCTCCTACTTCTTGAGGACCTGACCCAGACCTGCTCCTCCTCCGGACCAGCTCCTGTTGCCCGGGACCCGCTACGCCCCCGCTCCTTCTCAGGACCCGCACTACAAACCTGCCCAGACACTGAACTAGTTCCTTGCAGATACCAGTATTTCCTAAGACCTCGTGCTGTGGACTGCACTTACCCCCTGCTTCAGGATGGCTTCCCGAAGGGTACCACCAACGACCTCCAATGCTTCCAGCTGCAGCAGCTCCAGGATCACCAGAGCCAGCAGCCGAGAGCGGAAGATCAGCGCCTGGCTGAAGCTCGCTGCTGAGAAAATAGCTCCCACCGCTCGCCTGCTACTCTTCAGGAGGACGACGAGGCTCCACGGACACCGGACCCGGGAGCTGCTCTCCACCCTGCTGCCCCACCGGACCTGGGAGCTACTCTCCACCCTGCTGACCCAGCAAGGACGACTTCCTCGCCAGACCAGGTCTCTCCCTGCCACCCTCCTGCCCCCCTGTCACGGGACCAAGACGCTGCCCGCTGTCTCCCTGGCGCTGGACCCGGTCCCTGCCTGCCACCCTGCTGCCTCCGCAACACCGGCCCCCCCGCTGGCGCCGGGCCCTGCCTGTCGCCCTGCTGCCTCCGCAGCACCGGACCCCTCGCTGGTGGTAGGAAGGATCCAGCGCTCTAGTACCCCCCCGAAACGGGACCCCCTGCTTTCCCCGGATCCTGCCTGGCGCTCTGCTGCCGCTGCGGAACTGAACCTGCTGCTGGCCCTGGACTCTGCCTACTGCCCTACTGCCTCCCCAGTACTGCACCTCCCACTGGCCCTGGACCCTGCCTACTGCCTTGCTGCCTCCCTGGCACCGGACCCCCCGCCGGCGGTAGGCAGGACCCAGCACCATAGCACCTCTCCGACACTGGACCTCGTGCTGTTCCTGGACTTTCCCTGCTGCTTTGCTGCCTCTGTGACACCGGACCTGCCGCTGGCCCTGGACCCTGAAGGCCACCTTGCTACCCCCATGGCCCTGGACCTCCCTTTGGAGCTGGATCCTGCCTATTGCCCTGCTGCTTCCCCGGTACTGGACCTCCAACTGGCCCTGGACCCTGCCTCCCACCCTACTACCCCCCTGACGGTGGTCCCCTCGCCGGACCACGACGCTCCCTGCTGCCTTACTGCCTCCCCGGCGTGAGACCTCATACCGGACCTGGACCTTGCCCGTCACCCTACCGTCTCACCGATGCCAGACCCGGATCTGGGTGCCGTCCCCCACCCTGTTGCCAGATGGTCCCCCCCACCAGACCCAGACCCTGCCCGCTGCCCGGCCGACCCCCCGACGTCAGGCCGAGGTCTGGGAGCTGCCCCCCATCAGCCTGCCTCCGGACACCCGACCAACCCGCCGATGAACCGGAGTCAGGAGGGGGCCCGGGTCCCTACGACCCCACCGGATGGGAGGCTCCCTCGCGGAACACTGACGTGCCGACCAGGATCCGGCATGGAGCTGCTCTACTTAGACTTCCCCATTCCTGACCACACCCTCCTGTGCCCGGACTGCTTCCCCTTCTGAGGGATGAGGACCTTGGGGGCCCTCAGCAAGCACGTGAGGACGGCTCACCAGAAACAGATCGCCTTCCGCTGTGAGCAATGCCATGGCCTCTTCGAGATGCAGAAAAGATGCAAACGGCACCAAGACACCGCTTGCAGAGGCTCCCACGCCCGAGTCACCCACTCGACCCCGATCCAGTTGGTGCCCACTACGCCATTTAGCAGGAAGCAACCGGCACCGGACCACGAGAACTTTCCCCCAGCCAAAAGCACCTCCGCCACGCAGCCCGGCCCTTCACCCGACAGTCCTCCCCCGCGAGCTGACCCTGCACCTGCCAGCCCTGAAAAGGAGACCAGCCCGGCGCCCTGTGCCGCTGCAACAGGAAACAGCCCGCCTCTGGGGCCCCGCACCCTCGACCCTGTCGGTCCAAAGACCCCCCCGTCGCTGTTCGTCAAAGACATTTCCGAACGGCTAGACCAGCTCCTGTCGCACGTCAGGAACGCCACGGGTGGGCGCCGGATCAGCGCTCCCCCGCGGGTCAGCGCGTCCCGGCCTCCCGTCGGAAGAATCAGCCCCCCTCTCTGGACCACTGGGCGACACCTGATGTCAACCTCCGACGACCCCTCCCTCCCAGGGAACTCTGTGGCCACCACGGAGACCCCCAGCCGGGACCGGGACCGCACCAGGCCCCACGTGCCCCGGGATCTCCGCCCGCCTGCCGGCTCCGGACAACAACCTGGCGCCTCCGCCAGCACCTCTGGAGGAGCCTGCCCTCCGAGATCCAGCGCCGGCTCCTCTGGCGCGCCTGCCCAGCCAACGGAAACCGACACCACTGCCGTCTCCTCTGCAAGGGGCTCCCGTGCTGCTGCGGCCTCCCCGCCTGTCCCTCCCGAAAGAGAGGTGAGACACCAACACGTGTGGGGTCCCCCTCGCGAACGAACTGCCACGGCTTAGCAGCAACTTTGGCTGCAAGAACTGGCCAAGACCGTCTCCTTCGACGACCTGGTGACCGTGACTGAACGACTGACGGACAACCTGGCTACGAACACCGGATCGGATCAACGCGGAAAAGCCCGACCCCTGCGCAGACTCCCGTCGCCCGGTACGACCGCCAGCACCAGGGTGGGGAGACGGGGGGACGCCAGCCGTCGAGACGATCCGCTCACAGCAACCCGACTCCAAGGGCTCTACCGCACCAACCGCCCAAAGGCCATGAGAGAGATCTTGGAAGGTGCCCCAACGCATTGCGCAATCCCGCCCGAAACGCTCCACTCCTACTTCACCTCCGTCTTCGAGAAGGAACGTCCTCGAGAAGAGCCCCGCCCCGACTGCATCCCTCAGCTGCCGAGAGTAGATGCTACCGACGACCTGGACAGGGACTTTACTCTGAAGGAAGTCCAGGCCCGGTTGACCAGGACCACCAACACCGCCCCCGGGAAAGATGGCATCCGGTACCTCCTGCTAAAGAAACGCGACCCCGGATGCCTGGTGCTAGCCGCTCTCTTCACCCTCTTCAAGAGGCTACGGCACATCCCTGACGCGCGGAAACGATCGATGACCGTCCTGCTCTACAAGAAGAACGACCGCAACGATCCTGATAACTGGAGACCCATCTCGCTGGGCAGTACGCTATACAAACTCTATGCCAGCTGCCTGGCGGCTAGGATTACCGACTGGGCCGTACACGGAGGCGCCATCAGCTCCACCCACAAGAGCTTCATGACCTGCGAGGGCTGCTACGAGCACAATTTCCTGCTCCAGACGGCCCTCCAAGAGATGAGACAATCCCGGAGACAATGCGCCATCGCCTGGCTGGACCTCGCGAACGCCTTCGGTTCAGTCCCCCACCAACACATCATGGACACCCTGACTGACTTTGGGGCCCCAGACGCCTTCCTCCACATCCCCCGGGACCTCTACACGGACTGCGTCACGACGATCTGTGCCACCACCGGAGAAACCACGCCCGTCCGCATCCGCCGTGGCGTGAAGCAGGGCTGTCCCCTCAGCCCCATCATCTTCAATCTGGCCATGGAGCCCATCCTGCGTGCTATCTCCCGAGGCCCGGCTGGTCTGGACCTGCACGGCGAGAGGGTCAACGTCCTGGCCTACGCCGACGACCTGGTCCTGATCGCCGATAGCGCCGAAGGGCTGCAGCGGATGCTCTGCGTCGCCGGCCGGGCCGCCGACTGGATGGGCCTTTGCTTCAATGCCTGAAAATGTGCCTCCCTCCATGTCGACGGCGGCCTGAAAACCCTCACCAGACCCACCGTATTCTTCGTCCAAGGACAGCCCATGGCCTGCCTCGGGGAGGGCCAATTCTACCAGCACCTGGGCACCCCGACGGGAGTACGGATCCAAACTACACCGACGGAAACCATCCAAAAGATCCTGAGGGACGCAGAGCGGATCGACGACTCCCTCCTCGCACTGTGGCAAAAGATCGACGCAGTCAACTCCTTCCTGATCCCCCGCATCTCCTTCACGCTGAGAGGCTCCGCAGTCACCAAGGTCCCCCTGAACAAGGCCGACAAAGCCATCAGACACCTGGTCCGGAAGTGGCTCTACCTCAGAGAGCCTGTACAGATGTCATCTACATCTCCAACAGGCAGGGAGGTGCCAACATACCGCGCATGGGGACTTATGCGACGTGGCCACCATCACCCACGCCTTCCGCCTCCTGACCTGCCCGGTCCGGAGAGTGAGATCCATCGCGGAGAACACCTTGCGGGACGCGGTAAGGAGGAGGATCGCCAGAGACCCCACCGCTCAGGATACTGCCCCCTACCTCAGTGGTTCCCTCGAGGGAGACTTCGGGAGAGACGGAGGAGACCTCTCGTCCCTGTGGTCCTAGGCCCGCAACGCTACCCGCCGCCTGGGAAAGCGGATCGGATGCCGCTGGGTCTGGAGCGAAGATCGAAGGGAACTAGGCGTCCTGCTCCCCTGCATCGCCACGCAAGGCCGCATCATTATCGCCCCCGCGGCCAGGCCTATGCTGGAGAGGCTGCTGAAAGAAACCATCCGTTGCCACTACGCGGACGCCCTGACAAAGAAACTGGACCAGGGCAAAGTGTTTGACGCCACCAGCAGATAGGATGCCAGCAACCACTTCCTCCGGGCCGGCAACTTCACCCGCTTTGCAGACTAGCGTTTCATCCACCGAGCCCGCCTCAACTGCATCCCGCTGTACGGAGCCATCCGCCACGGTACCCGAGACACGAGGTGCAAGAGGTGCGGTTACCCCTCAGAAACACTGCCCCACGTCCTTTGCGGCTGCACGGTCCACTCGGCAGCTTGGCAACGCCATCACGACGCCATCCAGAACCGTCTGGTAAAAGCCCTCCCGCTGACCCTGGGGTCGGTCAGCGTTGACTCGACCATACCCGGTACCAACAGCCAGCTGAGACCGGACATCGTCGTCACCAATGACCAGACCAAAAAGATCATCCTCATAGACGTTACGGTCCCCTTTGAAAACCATACAGCAGCCTTCCGTGAGGCCAGGGCCAAAAAGATTCAGAAATACACACCGCTGGCACACACTCTACGGTCCCAAGGTTACTCTGTTGAAATACACGCGCTGCTGGTGGGAGCTCTGGGAGCTTGGGACCCCCTCAACGAAAAGGTGCTGGAGGCCTGTGACATCGGACACCACTACGCCCGCCTTATGCGTAAACTGATGGTATCTGACGCCATCCGGTGGTCCCGTGACATATACACGGAGCACGTGACGGGCCACCGCCAGTACCTGAACTAGCACCGTCCCCGCCTTGCACGGAGCCCCCTGCTCCCCGGCCACCCGACTAAACGGACTACCACTCCCCGACACAGACGGGAAGAGGACGTGGTCCGGCGAGGGACCAAGCCGGGAGAAAATTCCAACTCCCTCTACACTAATAGTATGTACTCAGTGAATGAACCTGCTACCCCTATTCTCCTTCTCTCCACACCCCCCTTTCTTTCTTTCTTTTATTTTAATCTCCTCTCCTACAGGAAGAAAAACAGTAAGTGCAACAGGAACCTACAAGTGTGCACTGCAGCACCCATGACCGTATCACTGTTATATTGATAAATACAGGACTTATCTTCTCATAGACTAGGTCCCCAAGTCCTAGTGATATACTACCTTAAAATTTGAATACCTCATTTCTTCTATCTGGGATAAAATGCGTTTTTTGTGTCTATGCTTTATAAGTTGTATTATCGCTTAAACTCATCCATGAGCCCCTCTGACCCCCAGATTTCATATCTTCTGTCTCGTTGTTTTAACCATGTAGTTGTCGCTATCGTGCTGTAAACATTCACTCAATAATTATTTTTTTTTGAGCGGGGCAGGGGTTTAAACCCCTGCTGCAGCTTTTTTTCTTTTTTGCAGGCTGCTCAACAGCTGATCCTGAATCAGCTGTTCAGGCCCCGCCCAGGCACATCTTTTTAGACTGCCTATTGGCTGGGGCTTTTCTGCTGTCTAAAAGAGACAGCCTTTTCTTTTTACTACACTTGATCTATTTTATTTTGCCTTGTGGATCTACTCTACCGGACCAGACCTGATCCACTGGACCTGCTTCTGGACCTGGACCTGCACCGGACCTCTCTGCTTCCTCTGGACCTGCTCCTGACCTGCTTCTGGACCTGGACCTGCACCCGACTTCCCTGCTTCTTCTGGACCTGGACCTGCTCCTGACCTGCTCTCCCTGGACCTGCTCTGGATCTCCGTGCTTCTTCTGGACCTGGACCTGGACCTGCTCCTGATCTGCTCTCCCTGGACCTGCTCCTGACCTACTCTCCTGGACCTGCTCTCCTTTTCCTGGATCTGGAGCTGCTCCGGACCTGAACCTGTTTCTTCTGGACCTGGTCCTGCTCCTGATCTGCTCTCCCTGGACCTACTCCAGACCCCCCTGCTTCTTGTGGACCTGGACCTGCTCCTGACTTGCTCTCCCTGGACCTGCTCCTGACCCACTCTCTGGGTTCTGCACCTGCTCTGGACCTGATCTCCTTTTCCTGGATCTGGACCTGCTCTGGACCTGAACCTGCTTCTTCTGGACCCAGACCTGAACCTGCTCCAGACCAGATCTGCTCTGCCTGGACCAGGACCTGCTCTTCCTGGTCTGGACCTGACCTGTGTCCTCGCTGGACCTGCCTCCTCACTGGACCTGCCACTTTTCTGTGCCTGCTGGATCTGCCTCTACTAGACTTGCCTGGACCTGCTCCCTCTGGACCTGATTCCCCTGCTGGACCTGCTTCTTCTGGACCTGCTCCTGCTGCTGGGAGCCTGCTACTAGAAGATGGCCACCATGAGAAATGGACCTGCAAGGACAAAGACATCGAGCGCCTCCACCACCAGGACCATGAGGGCCAGCAGCCGAGGAGCGACCATCAGCGCCTGGTTGAGGACGTCGGCGGAGAGGACTGGCGCCGGAACAACTCTCCGTGCCCGGGCTTCGCCTCCAGCTCCCCGGGCTGAAGAAGTCCCCCCTCCCCCCGGACGTCGCCCCAGGACCCGGTTGCTGATGACACAAAGAGGTCTGCCGTGGGACCCCCCCCCCCCGGTCCATGGCTCTTCTGCCCCCCCAATGGAGGTCCCGGTTGCTGCTCCTTGCCTGGCTGCCCCCGGAAGACCCCCCCCAGTCATTGCTGCCTGCTGCTCTGCCACCCCCCCAGACGCTGCTGCTGCTGCCCGCTGCCCCGCCTCCCCCCCAGATGCTGCTTCTGCTGCCCACTGCTCCATCATCCCCCCAGACGCTGCCTCTGCTCCGCCACCCCCCTGGATGCCGCTGCTGCTGCCCGCTGCTCTGCCACCCCCCCCGGACACTGCTGCTGCTGCCTGCTGCTCCGCCACCCCCCTATCGTCTCACCAGGACCCAAGATCTGCCCTCCGCTTTGGCATCCCTGGAGAGATGGCCGCCGGTGGATCGCCCCCGCTGGTCCTGCCTCCTGCCTGCCCCCCTGCTACTCCACCGACACCGCTCCTGGAGCGAGGCACTGTCCTGAGCCCTGCTGCCTCCCATGGATCGGCCGGTGCAACACCCCCCCCCACCAGCTGAGTCCCCTGCCTGCTGTTCTGCCGCCCTCCCAACAACGTCCCTGGACCTGGGGGCTGCCCTGCATCCTGCAGCCCCGGGGGGTTTGGGCTGCTGCGCCCCCCCCCCCCACTGGTCCTGCCTGCTGCCCTGCCGCCCCCCTGACGACGTCCCTGGACCCGGGAGCTGCCCTGCGCCCTGCTGCTTCAGGGGCTTTGGCTGCTGCGGGACCCCCCCCACTGGACCTGCCTGCTGCCTTGCCACCCCCCCCCCCCCGACGACGTCCCCGGACCTGGCTCCATCACCCGCCGGCCCCTGCAGCGCCGCCCCAACTGCACATCGGGACACCAGACCGGAGCCCCTCTATCTGGACTTCCCCATCCCTGACCACGCCCTCCTCTGCCCGGGCTGCTTCCCCTTCTGTGCGATGCAGACACTGGGGGCCCTCAGCAAGCATGTGCGGGCGGCGCACAGGAAAAGGATCGCCTTCCACTGCGGGCCCTGCCACGCGCTGTTTGATACGCAGAAGCGGTGCAACCACCACCAAGACACTGCCTGCCGAGGCCCCAGCGCTCGTGTCCCTTCCAAGGTCCCAATCCGCCTGGTTCCCATGACGCCCTTATCAAAGAAGTTCCTGCGGCCAGACGGAATCATTCTCCCGCCAGACCTGAACCCCCCCGCCGTGCAACCTGCTGTCTCTACCCCGCCTTCCAGCCCTTCCACTGGCGTCCCTGAGATGCAAGCTGCCCCGGTGTGCTCCAGCCCGGTGGAGAGATCCTGCTCCTCGCCCCCCACCTCTGCACCGGGGGCCAGACCGCCCTCGGGGATCCCCACCCTCGCTCCTGCTGGCCAGCAATCACCCCCTTCGCTCCTTATTCAGAATCTCTCTGACAGCCTGGGCCGGTTCCTCTCCGGCATCCAGAATTCAACTGGTTCCCGAAAAATCAGCACCCCTCCGCAGACGACCGGACCTCGACTGTCCTCCGGCAGACCCAGCCTCCCTCCAAAGACCACTGGGCAGAGGTCTTCGGCTACCCCCCATGTCTCTTCCCTCCTGCGTGCCTCCTCAGCCTCCATAGGGTCCTCCGCGAGACCTCGCAACTTTACCAAGACCTGCTCCTCCCAGGTTCCCCCCCCGGCAGGACCCCTCCCAGTGAAGGTCCGATGGCTGCCCCAATGCTCCGGACGCACCCAAGAGTCCTGGTCCAGGCCCTGGCCCTCCCAACTCCACGGCCCCACCACCAGAGCCCGCCGCCGCGATGCCCAGCCGAGCCGCCTGCACCTTCGCGAGCCCCCCGCCCGCCGTGCACGAACCTGAGCCCATGTCTCATCCAGAGGGGAGGCGTGTTCACGAGCGCACCGCCACGGCCTGGCAGCTTCTTTGGTCGGCACCTACGAAGACCTGGTGACTGTCGCCGACTGACTGACGCAGAACCTCTCCGCAGACGTGGACGATGGCTGTGCGCATCGCCGAGGGGCTGCCCGTCGCCCATGCCAGCCCACGACCCCCGCTCTGACCCCCGGTGGCAGGACCAGCAGACGAGGAGATGCCAGCCGCCGTGACAACCTGGCCGCTGCAATGACCCGGCCGCCGTGATGACCCGGTCGCCGCCACCCGTCTCCAAGGCCTTTACCATTCCAACCGCCGGAGAGCCATGAGAGAGATCCTGGAGAGAGCCCCTTCTCACTGCACCGTCCCTGCGGAGGAGCTCCACTCCTACTTCTCAGCCGTCTTTGAGAGGGAGGCCCCCTGTGACCAGCCGAGAGTGGACTGCCTCCCCCAGCTGCCAAGGGTCGAGGCCGATGATGGCCTGGACGGAGACTTCACGTCCCAGGAGGTGCTGGCCAGACTGCGGCGGACCATGAACAAGGCACCGGGAAAGGACGGCCCTGGGAAAGGGCGGACCACGAACACAGCCCTGTGGACCGCCCCCCCCCCACCTTAAACAATGTGACCCCAGATGCCTGGTCCTTGCTGCTCTCTTCACCGCCTGCAAAAGGCTGCGGCACATCCCGGAGGCCTGGAAGCAGTCGATGATCGTCCTCCTCCACAAGAAAGGTGACCGCGACGACCCTGGAAATTGGAGGCCCATCGCACTAAGCAGCACCCTCTACAAGCTTTACGCCAGCTGCTTAGCGGCCAGGGTCACGGACTGGGCGGTCCACAGCGGTACCGTCAGCTCCTCGCAGAAGGGCTTCCTTTCCTGTGAGGGCTGTTACGAGCACAGCTTCCTGCTCCAGACGGCCATCGCGGAGACGAAGAGATCCCAGGTCCAGTGCGCCGTGGCCTGGCTGGACCTGTCCAATGCCTTCGGCTCTGTCCCCCACCATCACATCTTCGATGTCCTCACAGACTTCGGGACCCCGGATAGCTTCCTGACCATTCTCCGTGACCTCTACGAGGACTGCGTCACGACCGTCCGCGCCGCCAGCGGAAAGACTGCCCCCATCCGCATCAAGCAGGGCTGCCCCCTCAGCCCCATCATCTTCGACCTGGCCATGGAGCCGCTCCTGCGGGCCATCTCCAGAGGCGGGGACGAGCTGGACCTCTTCGGCGTCTGGATCGACGTGCTGGTGTACACGGATGACCTGGTCCTGATCGCCGACAGCGCAGAGGATCTCCAGCGAATGCTCCACGTCGCCGGTCTAGCTGCCGAATGGATGGGCCTGCACTTCAATGCAAAAAAATGCGCCACCCTCCACATCGACGGCAGCCTGAAGACCCTCGCCAAACCCACCAGGTTCTCCATCCAGGGTCAGCCTATGGTCCCCCTGGAAGAAGGCCAGTTTTACCAGCACCTGGGCACGCTGACGAGGGTCCGGATCCGGGGCACGCCGGAGGACACCATCCGCGGGATCCTGACCGATGCTGAAAGCCTCGACGACTCCCTCCTCATGCCGTGGCAGAAGATCGACGCGCTCAACACGTTCCTCATCCCACGCATCTCCTTCACCCTCCGAGGCTCCGCTGTCGCCAAGGTCCCCGTGAATGAAGCAGACAAGACCATCCGCCACCTGGTCCAGAAGTGGATGTACCTCCCCTCGAGGGCTGCCACGGACATCGTGTACATTTCCAACCGGCAACATGGCGCCAACGTCCCGCGCATGGGGGACCTGTGCGACGTGGCGACCATCACCCACGCCTTTTGTTTCCTAACCTGCCCAGACCCAAGAGTGAGGACTGTCGCAGAGAACGCCCTGCGGGATGCGGCGTGGAGAAGGATTGGCAGGGCTCCCACCACCCAAGACCTCGCCACCTACCTGAGCGGCTCCCTCAAGGGCGAGTTCGGGAGGGACAGAGGCGACCTGTCATCTCTCTGGTTGCGCACCCGCAACACCACCCGTTGCCTGAGCAAGCGGATCGGCTGCCGCTGGGTGTGGAGCGAGGAACGTCGGGAGCTGGGCGTCCTGATCCCCCGTGTCGCCCCGCTCGCCTGTACCCTGCTGGAGCGCCTGCTGAAGAGCACCATCCTCCGCCACTATGCCGAAGCCCTGCGAAAGAAACCGGACCAGGGGAAGGTGTTCGATGTCACCAGCCATTGGGACACCAGCAACCACTTCCTCCGGGCTGGCAGCTTCACCCGTTTTGCGGACTGGCGCTTCATCCACTGAGCGCGCCTCAACAGTGTCCCGCTCAAGGGCGCCGTCCGCCACGGGACCCGCAACAAATGGTGCAGGCGTTGCAGGTACCTGCTTGAGACCCTTCCCCACATCCTCTGCGGCTGCACGGTGCACTCCGCGACCTGGCAGCGACATCACGACGCGATCCAGGACCGCTTGGTGAAAGCGCTCCCGCCGACCCTTGGAGCCGTCGCCATGGACTCTACCATCCCCAGCACTGACAGCCTCCTGCACCTGGACATTGTCGTGACGGACGAGCGGTCCAAGAAGGTCCTCATCGTGGACGTTACGGTGCCCTTTGAGAACCGCATGACGGCCTTCTGCGACGCCCAGGCTAAGAAGCTACAAAAGTACACCCCGCTGGCAGACACCCTGCGGTCCTGAGGTTACTCGGCGGAGGTCCACGTGCTGCTTGTGGGGGTGCTGGGTGCCTGGGACCCGCCGAAACAACGCGGTGCTGGAGGCCTGCGATGTCGGTCGCCGCTACGCCCGACTGATGCGCAGGCTGATGGCGTCCGACGCCATCAGGTGGTCCCGGGACATCTACACTGAACACGTCATGGGCCACCGCCAGTACCATGGTGTGTGACCGCCTGGCTCCCTTAGCATTATTTCTATTTTTATCTTTTTTTTTTTTTGGTTTATTTATTAATTTATTTTTTAAATTATTTTATGTCTTTCTCCTGTTTTTTGTTTCACCTCTCCCACCCCTTACTGCTTGGCTAGTGCTTGCCTACTGATTTGGCTGTGGGCATGTTTTTTCTTTTTTTTTTTTTTAACCTCTCCCACACCTACTGGAGGCAGTGACACAGCTAGGACATTGCTGGTGGCACTGGACCTCTGGACTTGAATTCTCCGTGGCAACTGGACTCTGGACTTGGGAGATTGCACTGCCTTCGTACTGCTTGACTGTTTATCTGACTTTGGTGTTTTATTCTCTACCTCTCACACTTACTGGAGACAGTGACACAGCTACAACCTCTGGAATTGCACTGGAGTTCTGGCCGTGACCCCCTGGCCGCTGCTTGGACCCCGTCATCGAAAGGACTTGCTGTTTTAGAGCTGCTGATAACTGCACCCTATGTGCTAGGTGCTTGGTAATTAGTGTATGGGTAGAGGGTGGTGGTTGTTGTCTTGTTTTATTCCCACTCCCTCCCCCCCCACTAGAAGCAGAGATGTCACAGCGCTTCCACTGGAAGCACTGGATCCCTGGACAAGGACTCCCCACGTGCAGTATGAACTCTGCCACTGAAAGGTCTCACTGTCTTGGCAGAGAATTGGCAAAGCCCCTCCTGGCTGCACTGGACATCAAGATGAGAACTCTCGGCTGTAATTAGACTATGTCTTTGCCAGACTTAAATGCTACTGGCAGCGCGCTATGAAATGGGTGTTTGTCATGTTGGGAATGTGTGTTCTTCTTGGCTGGGACTTAGACCTGTTTGCTGCTTAATGGGTGGTGTGTGTGTGTGGTTTGTTTGTTTGGTTTGTTTGTTTTTTTTTTCTCCTTCTTTGGAGGTAGGAGGACCACTGCTAGCTTTGAGGACTTGGTATTGCCTAGACCTCTGCTGCCTGGTGGGAGATACGAGCGAGCCCACTTAGTGTACTGCTTGACTGAGGGTTTTCCTTTCCTTTTTGTTTTTCTCTCTCCCCCCCCCCCCCGCCCCACTCCCACTCTCTGCTAGTGGCAGAAGTACCACAGGCGGCTTCTTGGACTTTTACTTGCTTGGACCTATGCTGCCTGGTGGTTGTCACGTGAGAGCTTGTTGTGTATACTTCATGATTGTGGTGTGGGTGGGTTTGTTTTTGTTTTTCCTCCCCTTTAGTTATTTATTGTTTTCTTTTCCATTATTTTTCTCTCCTCGCAGGGACTGGTCAAAATGGCCAATATTTATATTGTCTGTTACCTGTAACCGTGTTCAGTGTATCTGGGACTAGATGGGTTTTTTATATAATTGTTAAGATACCGTTTACTGTATACAGTGTTTTACAACCTGTTCTGGTCCCCCAGAAGGGCTATACACTTCTGTATGTAAACTTGTCATGCTTCTGTCTGTATTTGCAAAATTCGCCCAATAAAACTCGTTTAATTTTTTTTTTTTTGAGTGGGGCAGGGGTTTAAACCCCTGCCGGCTTTTTTTCTTTTCTCCCCCCCCCCCCCCCCCCCCCGCTCAACAGCTGATTTAGAATCAGCTGTTCAGGCCCCGCCCAGGCACATCTTTTAAGACTGTCTATTGGCTGGGGCTTTTGCTGGCTTTTACTGGCTTAAAGCAACAGCTCTCTTTTTGCTACACTTCTTTTTTGGATGATTTTTCCTTCGTGGACTTGCTTTCTTCATTGGACCTGCCTCCGCTGAACCTTCTCCGGACCTGCTTCTTCTCCTGGACCTGCCTCCACTGCTGGACCTGCTTCTTCGGGACCTGCTTCCTCTACTGGACCTGCCTCTGCTGGACCTGCTCTGGACCTGCTTCCTCTGCTGAACCTGCTTCCTCTGCTGGACCTACCCCTGATGGACTTACTCCTTCTCCTGGACCTGCCTCCTCTTGGGACCTGCCTCTGCTGGACCTGCTCCGGACCTGCCTCCTCTGCTGAACCTGCTTCGTCTGCTGGACCTGCCCTTTCTCCTGGACCTGCCTCTGCTGGACCTCTTCCGGACCTGCTTTCTCTCCTGGACCTGCTGCTCCTGGACCTGCCTCCTCTGCTGGACCTGCCTCTGTGGGACCTGCTCTGGACCTACCTCCTCTGCTGGACCTGCTCCGGGCCTGCTTCTTCTGGACCTGCTTCATCTGCTGGACCCGCTTTTCCGGGACCTGCCTCCTCTGCTGGACCTGCTTCTTCTCTGGACCTGCCTCCACTGCTGGACCTGCCTCTGCTGGACCTGTCCTTTCTCTGAACCTGCCTCCTTTCATGAACCTGCCTCTCTTGGACCTGCATCTCCTCCGGTCCTGCCTCTGCTAGACCTACCCCTGCTGGATCTTCCTCTGCACCATGAGCTGCATCCGATCCTGCTCTGTGATGGCCTCCTGGAAAGGACCAGCAAAACTGAAGACCGCTAGCTCCAGCACCAGGACCACCAGAGCCAGCAGCCGGGACCGGAAGATCAGCGCCTGGCTGAAGCCTGCTGCAGAGAAGCCTGCTTCCAGGATGGCCCTTTGCTCCGGCCGTTCGCCCGCCACCCTCAAGGAGAACGAGGATACACCGCAGACACCGGATCTGGGAATGGCTGCCGGTGGTTCCCCCCTGCTGGATCCGGACCCTGCCTGCTGCCCAGCCGCTTCCCCGACGCTGGACTGGGACCCTGCCCGCTGCCCTGCTGCTTCCCTGACACCGGACCTGGACCCTGCCTGCTACCCTGCTGCCTCCCTGACGCTGGACCCGGACCCTGCCTGCTTCCCCCATGACGCTGGACCGGGACCTAAGGGCTGCTCTGCACTGTGCTGCCTTGAGGGGGATAGCCAACGTAGAAGCTCCCCTGCCAGACCTGGGCTCTACCTCCTGCTCCGCTGCTCCCCCAATGCCAGACCGGGCCCCCAGAGCTGGCCTACACCCCGGTGCCCCGCTGCAGATAGCTGCTGCTGGTTCTCCTCTTCTGGCACTGGACTTGACCTGCTGCCCCACCGCCCCACCGACACCGGTCCTGGATGTAGGCAATGCTCTGCCACCTGCTGTCCTAGAGAGGTTGACCTCAGCTGGTCCTCCCCGACTGAACCCAGACCTCACCTACTGCCCTCCTGTCCCACCGACGCCGGCCCGGACCCCGATCCCAGCTGACCATGGCCCTGCGCCCTGCCCAAGGATCCGTGCTCTGGATGCTACTGCGGTACCTACGGCCTCTTCGGACACGAGCCCCCACACCATCACCCCGGCAATACGACGGGTCGCCGGCTGGGAGCCCCTCTACCTGGACTTCCCTATGCCAGACCACACCCTCCTCTGCCTGGACTGCTTCCCCTTCCGTGCAATGAAGACGCTGGGAGCCCTCAGCAAGCATGTGAGGGTGGCGCACAGGAAGAGAATCGCCTTCCGCTGCGAGCCCTGCCATGCCCTCTTTGACACGCAGAAGCGGTGCAAGCGCCACCAGGACACTGCCTGCAGAAGCCCCCGTGCTCATGTCACTCCTGCAGTCCTGATCTGCCTGGTGCCAATGACTCCCTTTGACACGAAGCATCTGGCGCCGGATGGAGCCGTCCTCCCCCTGGACCCGACCTCCCCTGCTGTGCAGATTACTGCCATGCCACCAACCAGCCCTTCAACTGACAGCCCTGAGATGCGAGTCTCCCCTGTGCACTCCAGCCCTGCTCCCCACCGCTATGCCAGGGAACAGCCCGCCCTCGGGGATCCCCGTCCTCGCTCCTGCTGGCCAGAAGACGCCCCCTTCGCTGATTGTCAAAGACATCTCCAACCGCCTGCTCTCCCACGTCCAGAATGCAACCAGTTTACACAGGATCAGCGCTCTCCCGCAAGCTTCCGGGTCCCGATCGTCCGCTGGCAGACCCAGCCTCCCTCCCGAGACCATCAGGCGGAGGTCATCGGCAGTCCCGTACAACTCCTCCCTTCCACGCACCTCCTCGGCTTCCACAGGGATCCCTGCAAGGACACAAGGCGACACCGAGACCCGCACCTCCCAGGATCCTCCCTGGCTGGACCCCTCCCGGCGGTAGACAGGCGATCGCCCCGGCACCCCAAATGTGCCTGAGCTTCCGGGTCCCAGCCCTGGCCCTCCCAACACTGCTACCCTGCCACCGGAGCCTGCCGCCACAAAGCCTAGACAGCCTTCCTGCGCCTCTGTGAGCCCTCTACAAGCTGCTCCAGAGCCCAAGATGACATGTCATCCGGAAGATAGACATGCCTGCCAGCAGACAGCCACCGTCTGGCAACTTCTCTGGCTGCAGGAGCTGGCCGCGGTCAACAACTACGACGACTTGGTGACCGTCACCAAGCGCCTGACACAGGACCTGTCCATGGATGGCAACAGCGGCCGGAGGCATCGCCAGAATGCTGCTCGTCACCCACACGCGCCCACGACCCCCGACCGACTCCCGGCACCAGAGTCGGCAGATGAGGCGACATGGGCCGTCGCAACGACCCCGCTACTGCCACCCGCCTCCAGGGACTGTACCGCACCAACCGCCGAAGGGCCATGAGGGAAATCCTGGAGGGAGACCCGACACACTGCTCCATCTCTCAGGGGAGCTCCACTCCTACTTCTCGGCCGTATTCGAGAAGAAACTCCCCTGGGACCAGCCCAGGCCAGACTGTCTCCCCCGGCTGCCGAGGGTCGAGGCCGATGACGACCTGGACGGAGACTTCACGCCCCAGGAGGTATAGACCAGGTTGAGGAGGACCACCAACACAGCCCTGGGAAAAGGACGGTATCCGGTACTCCTGTCTCAAGTAATGCGACCCCGGATGCCTGGTCCTCGCCGCCCTCTTCACCATCTGCAAGAAACTGCGGCGCATTCCCGGAGCCTGGAAGCAGTCTCTGACCATCCTCCTGCACAGGAAGGGCGACCGTGATGACCCTGGCAACTGGAGACCCATCGTGCTAAGCAGCACCCTATACAAACTGTACACCAGCTGCTTAGCGGCCAGGGTCATGGAGTGGGCGCTGTCAGCTCCTCGCAGAAGGGCTTCCTTTCCTGCAAGGGCAGCTATGAACACAATTTCCTGCTCCAGGCGGCCATCACGGAGACGAGGAGATCCCAGGGCCAGTGCGCAGTGGCCTGGCTGGACTTGTCCAACACCTTCGGCCCCATCCCTCACCAACACATCTTTGATGTCCTCGCGGACTTCGGGACCCCGGTGCCCCGTGACGTCATCATCAGGTGCCCGGGCCAGAGGCGCTCTAGGCAACTGCCTAGTTCGCCTAGGCTCATGGGCCGCCCCTGCTTCCTGACCATCCTTCGCGACCTCTACGATGACTGCATCACTACCGTCCGCGCCGCCGCCGGAGAGACCGCCCCCATCCACATCTGCCATGGCATGAGGCAGGGCTGCCCCCTCAGCCCCATCATCTTCGACCTGGCCATGGAGCCGCTCCTGCGGGCCATCTCCAGTGGCTGGGATGGACTGGACCTCTTTGGCGCCAAGACTGACGTGCTGGCGTACGCCAACGACCTGATCCTGACCGCTGACAGTGCAGAGGGCCTCCAGCGTATGCTTCACGTTGCCGGCAGGCCGCCGAATGGATGGGACTGCATTTCAGCAAAAAGAAATGTGCCTCTCTCCATGTCGATGGTGGCCTAAAGACCCTCGCCAAACCCACCGTGTTCTCCGTCCAGGGTCAGCCCATGGCCCCCCTAGAGGAGGGCCAGTTCTACCAACACCTGGGCACCCTGACGGGGGTCCGGATTCAGGGCACGCCGGAGGACACCATCCACGGGATCCTGAGGGACGCCAAGCTCCTTGACAACTCCCTCCTCGCGCCATGGCAGAAAATCGAGGCCCTCAACTCGTTTCTCATCCTGCGCATTTCCTTCACCCTCCAAGGTCCCCCTGAACGAAGCGGACAAGACCATCCATCACCTGGTCCGGAAATGGATGTACCTCCCCTCGCGAGCCGCCACGGACATTGTTTACATCTCCAACCGGCAAGGAGGCGCCAACGTCCTGCGAATGGGGGACTTGTGCGATGTGGCAACCATCACCCACGCCTTCCGTCTCCTGACCTGGTCCGCACTCTTGGGTCCGGGCATCGTGGAGAGCACTCCATGTGTGACGCAGCGCGGAGGAGGATTGGCAGAGCCCCCACTGCTCAGGACCTCGTCATCTACCTGAGCGGTTCCCTCGAGGGCGAGTTCGGGAGGAATGGAAGCGACCTTTCATCGCTTTGGTCGCGGGCCCGCAACGCCACCCGTCGCCTGGGCAAGCGGATTGGCTGCCACTGGGTGTGGAGCGAGGAGCGTCAGGAACTGGGTGTTCTGATCCCCCATGTCACCACGGAAGGGCACACCATCATCACCCCGCCTGCCCGCACCCTGCTGGAGTGCCTGCTGAAGGGCACCGTCCGTCGCCACTACGCAGAGGCCCTGAAGAAGCAGCCAGACCAGTGGAAGGTGTTCGATGTCACCAGCCGTTGGGACATCAGCAACCACTTTTTCCAGGCTGGCAACTTCACCCATTTCATGGACTGGCGCTTCATCCATAGAGCCCACCTCAACTCCGTCCCGCTGAATGGAGCCGTCCACCATGGGACCCGCGACAAGAGGTGCAGGCGGTGTGACTCCCCGCTAGAGACCCTGCCACACATCCTCTGTGGCTGCACAGTGCACTCTGCGGCCTGGCAGTGACATCATAATGCGATCCAAGACCGCCTGGTGAAAGCACTCCCGCCGACCCTCGGATCCATCGCCATGGACTCGCCTTTCCCTGGCACCAACAGCCTCATGAGACCGGACGTCGTTGTGACGTGCGAGCAGTCCAAAAAGATCCTCATCGTGGACGTGACGGTGCCCTTTGAGAACCGCATGACGGCCTTCCGCGACACCCAGGCCAAGAAACTCCAAAGTATGCCCCGCTGGCGGACACCCTGCTGTCCCGAGGCTACTTGGTGGAGGTCCACGTGCTGCTGGTGGGGACTCTGGGCGACTGGGACCTGCTGAACAACGGGGTACTGGAGGCCTGCGACATCGGTCGCCACTACGCCCGACTGATGTGCAGGCTGATGGTGTCTGATGCCATCAGGTGGTCCCAGGACATCTACACCGAGCATGTCACGGGCCACCGCCAGTACCGTGATGAGTGACTGCCAGGCTTCCCGGACGCTGCGCTACACCGGACCGCCGTACCCCATTAGCGCT
Source organism: Pelochelys cantorii (assembly GCA_032595735.1). NCBI lineage: Eukaryota > Metazoa > Chordata > Testudines > Trionychidae > Pelochelys > Pelochelys cantorii. Next base: position 4,318,025 of record CM064345.1, on the reverse strand, counting down.
GGACCTCTAGATTGGGACTTACAGGTGCAGCTTGGACTCTGGACTTGAAAGGACTTACTGTTTTGGTGGTGGTGGCTGTATTTTCTGCTGTATGGGTGTTTTATTTTGTTTTTTCTTCCCCCCCCCCCACTAGAGACAATGATACCGCGTTCTCTTCATGTTCCTTTTTCCCTTTTATTTTTACCCCTGCTGGAGGCAGAAGACCCGTAGACAGCTTTTTGTGTATTGCTTTACTGCGGGCTTTCTTCTCTTCTCAGGGACTTGGTGGGGCTGCAGGCCACACCTGCAAGGACTTTTTCCTCCAGGCGCATCAAAGATGCTTTTTTTTAGGGACTGCCCTCTCGTGGACTGGTCAAAAGGCCGATATACCCTATTGTCTGTTAACTCTAACCACGATTTGTGCATCTGGGGCTAGATGGGTTTCCTATATTGTTGCTGAACAGCATTTGCCGTGTAATGTGTTCCACAAACCCGTTCTGGTCCCCCAGATGGGATATACCCTTGTGTGTTTAAATTTCTTATGATTCCTGCTGTATTTTAAACAGTCCCTTAATAAACTTGTTTAATTTTTTCTGAGCAATGCAGGGTTTTAAACCCCTGTCGCAGCTTTTTTTTTCTTTTTGCCGGACGCTCAACAGCTGACTGAAAATCAGCTGTTCAAACCCCGTCCAGGCACGTCTTTTTAGACTGCCTATTGGCTGGGGCTTTTGCTCTCTTAAAGAAACAGCTTCCCTTTGCACTGCACTTGTTTTTTGATGACCTCGATCTTCTTGAGGATCTGCCTCTCCTGGACCTGCCTCTGCTCCGGACCTGCCCCTGCTCCAAACCTGCTCCTGCTGCTCAGAAGCTGCCTCTTCTCCAGCTGCTCTGGACCTGCCCCCTCTGGATCTGCCTCGGCTGATCGGGACCTGCCTCTCTGCTGGACCGGCTTCAGTTGCTCAGGACTGCCTCTGCTCCGGACCTGCCTCAGCTGCCCACCTGCTTCTGCTGCTCCGGACCTGCTCCTGGTGCTCAGGACCTGCCCCTGCTGCAGACCTGCTCCGCAAGGCTGCCCTACCTGCCTGGACGCTGAGCGGTGAGTCCTCTACATCCCCCTCTGGCTCTTCCCTTCTCTCTGATCTCCCCCCCCTCCCCGATCCCCTTCTGGCTCTCCTTCTTCCTCAGATCTCCCCACTCCTCTCCTCCACCCCTGATCCCCTTCTGGCCCTTCTCTTCCCTCTGATCTCTCCTCTGCTCTCCTCTACCCCGATCCCTTCTGGCTCCTCTTTCCTCAAATCTCCTCACTCCTCTCCCTGGTTGCCAGACCAGTTTCCCCTTTCCCCTGGATTACGGGACTCCTCTCCCCAGGTCACTGATTACCCCCCAGCCAGCTTTAAGTTCCTTTTCACCTATGATCCCCATCTTGCTCCCCTTTCCTGGTCCTTGTATCTCTGATCCCTCCCCCCCCCCAAACCCTCCTCCTCAGTTGCCTGACCTCCTTCTCTGCTTGACCAGAGCGAAGACAGATCCCCCCTGTCTCTCCTGAGCTCGCCCTCAAGGGAGCCGCTCAGGTAGGTGGCGATGTACTGAGAGGAGGGGATCCTGGTGATCCATTTCCTTATGACATCCATCGTGGCGTTCTCAGCGATGGTGCATACCCTGATGTCAGGGCAGGTGAGGAGGTGGAAGGTGTGGGTGATCATGGCCATGTTGCACAGGTCCCCCATATGTGGCACGTTGGCACGTTGGCACCTCCTTGCCTGTGTGAGATTGTATATTATATCTGTGCTGGCTCTCTGGGGGAGGTAGAAGCACTTCCTGATGAGCTGGCGAATGGCGCTCTTTGCCTTTGTTCAGGGTCCTTTGGCCATGGCGGAGCCTCTCAGCATGAGGGATATGCAGGGCATCAGGAAAGGGTTCACAGCATCAAACTTCTGTGTGAGTAGGGACTCTATGAGGACAATGTCATGCAGGATCTTTGATGGTTTAGTTGGGCGTCTGTTGAATCCTCACTCCAGTGGGACTGGTGTCTTCGGCCAGGTCAGTCAGGCATGAGACTGTAGAATCCAAGTTGTCACCGATACAAATTCGGTGCAGGTGGAGGACATGTGTTTAGTAGTCAGGGCTCAGTCCTGGGCTAACAGTTTTTGTGACTGCGGCAGGATACCTGGTATTAGTCAAGTCACTATTTTAGTTTGTTTTCCGGCTCTGTCAAGTGCTAACAGCCCAGTGCACTGTGTGGGTGTGAGACCGCTGCTGAGGGTGCCAGAGCCGTGTCCACTGGCGGGAGGCGGAGTGGGCCCGAGGCATGTGTGCCTGCATATCCCCACAAAAGTGATAGTGAACCACTGAGTGACTGCCCAGTGGCAGCTGGGGGAGTCACCCCTCCTCCCATTGGGGATCTAGCAGGGGCAGAACCCGGGAGATCTCAGGCAGTGACTGGGAAGGATCGGCCTCCTTCTGTGGGCCCAGCAGCGTGAGTGCTGTGGGTTACCAGACTGTGGCAATCAAGTCCACCCTCACCTGCGGATCTGAGAGATCCAGAGAGTTTGAGGACTAGGCCCTGACTGCGGACGATAGCCGTTTTGTGGATCAGACAATGCTGGAGAAGTCAGTTCTTATCTGACATTGTGGACAAAGCCCTGTACTGCGGAAATAGCCAGCTCTATCGAGATAGCGAGAGCCACCAAGTATCGCTGGTTCCTGTGTTCCTCTGGAGCATAGCAGAGAAGCTGCGTAGCTTCAGGTCCCAGCTGGTTGATTCCCATCCACCATGTGCACCTGGACCATTGGAGAAGCCGGGTGGCTACAGGGGCAGAATAAAAATTCCCTCGTATTGTGTGTAGAATTATTTGGAAAAAAGGAGAACCACCCTGGGGCTGGAGGGCTGCTGAAGGGGGGCGAGGCGTACTCTACCCTGACCAGATGCTGGGAGAGGTTTGTTCTGGGAAAACCTGCTCCTAATAAGAAAAGGGCCCTGATCTATGGGTTGCACATAGTCTCTGTGACGGGGCTGATGTGCCCAGCACTGGGGAGGGGAGGAAGACTCTGTGGGCAGAGGAAGTCCCACCATTCTTCCCAGACTTGAGCATGCTCCAACTGCTGGAGCTGTATAAAAGCCAGGGGAGCAGCTCAGTCTGGACGGACTGTCAGCGGGGAAGGGGCTCAGACGGAGCTCCCAAGCAGTCCCTGCCACCACAGCCCAGGAAGCAACCGCTGCAGCCTCAGCATCAGCCCCAACCAGGGAGGCCCGCTCCATGAGTTGGATTCATCGAGCAACGCCCCACCAGGGACGGTAGGAAGTGGCCCAGGGTGGAGGCTTGTCCCTCCGGGAACTCAGTGCATTGCGCCGGGATGCCCCACTGAGCAGGCAGTGGGAGTGTCCACTGCCAACAGGGCCCTGGGTTGGGACAAGGTGGAGTGGAAGGGGCCGGGTCCACCTACCCGCTCCATTGCACGCATCTCCCTGACACCTGGGGGAGACTCACCCAGTGGTGTAGGCCTCCAGGCCAGAGAGCCTTCCAGAGGGAGACCACAGTGCTTTTTGGACTAGACCTGCAGGGTGGTATGTACCCTGAAAGAGGGGACAGTACTTTTGACTAGGCCTCTTGGGACTGTAGTTACTGTAAAAGGAGAGAATTGTATTTTGGGGACCACACGCCTCTTTCGAAAAGGGGCATCGATCCTGCCTTTGGGGAGACCCCCCCCCGACTGTCACGGGGGTTCAGCCCCCTACATGTGATGTGGGCAAATTCATAGGACCTGCTTATAGGTCTTGGTAATAAGAAGGGGGACAAAGGACCCCCCCTTTTGTTTCTTTAGTCTGTTCCCCCGCTTCTGGCCAAGTGGCCATTAAGCAAGAAGAATCTCAGCTGGCAATCCGAGAGCTCATGATGAAGGAGGTCAGGTCTGGCCAGGCTGGAGAAGCTGAGCACTCAGACTGCCAGCAGGAGATTTGAAAGCTAAGAACTAAGTTGTTGCAAACCAGGGGCCTTCTGAGAGTGGCTTGCAGTGATCCCTTGTGTAAAGGATCTGATGAATCCAGCAGCTCCACTAACTCCACTGATTCGGAGATAGAGAAGCTGTGGATGTCTAGTAAGAAATGTTGGAATAGGGAAACAAGAAAAGAGCAACAGGCTACTGAGTCTACTGCTCCCCCTGAACTCAGTCCATCGGTGACTGAAAGTCTGCCTATGGCACCAGTAACCACCACAACGGTGAGCTACAGCCCAGGGTCTGCCAAGCCACTGGAAACTCGCCAAGAGTTTAAATCTTACACTTCACAGCAGGCCTGTGTGGCAGGTAAAATCCTAGGCCCCCTGAATAGAAATACAGTTCTGGATTGGGCATCCAAAGCGTGTACCCTGACAGGGGTGGGGACGGAGAACATTTCTGCCTTAATACGGGAATGCATGGCCAATGAGGCTTTTAGTGCTTTCCCATGCACTGCAAGTGAGAGATGCCACCAGCTCTCTGCAGAGGTATGAGAATCTTATTAAATTTTAGCATCCTAATCAGAACCTCATTCAGAAATACTATTCAGAAAGACAATATCCCCATGAGAGGCCTGAGAAGTACTTAGGATGGAGGGGGGAGGGGGGAACCTTGTGTACAGTAATTCCTCACTTACCACAGTAGATACGTTTCAGAAAACGATCAGGCTAAGTGAAAACGTGTTACGTGGGGTCAATTTTCCCATTGAAAATAATGGAAAAGGTGGGGGTTGCGTTTCAAGCGCACGTGCACTCGCGGCTCCAGCCTGCACTTGGTAGCAGCCGGCCGCTGAGCACAGGCAGCTGCCTGGGGATCGAGATATAAGGCTGGGGGAGAAAGGGGACTGAGTTACAGCAGGGAGGGGAGGTGTTTGGCTCTGGGAAAGGGAACGGGAGGAGAGGGAAGGGGGATTGGGTTAGGAGTATGCCTGTGATGGGTCTGGCGGGGAACGGCGCGGCGAGCGGCGAACCCTATGCCGCTTTGCAGGGAGACGGGGGAAGACCCGCGCAGCTGCTGGCAACAGGCTGGCTGGGGAAACCCAGCCGCCGGCCTGCAAGCAGGGGCGGAGGAGAGGTGGCGAGCTGTCCGGCGAGAGGGGATAGCGGGGAACGGCGTAGCGAGCGGCAAACCCTCCGCAGCTTTGCAGGGAGGCGGGGGAAGTCCCACGCAGCCACTGGCAACGGGCCAGCTGGGGAAACCATGTTATTTTGGGGACGGTCGTGTTATTCAAAAAACGTTCCCTAAAAAAAAATCGTGCTATCAAGAAAACATGTTAAGCGGGCACGTGTTAAACGAGTAATTACTGTACTGGTTAGCTGGGGCTTTATCTCGTGATACAGCAGAATTTCGAGATGCAGTTTTACAGGGTCTAACACCAACCCTCCGCATAGCCCTTGGTCATATGCATTCTCAAAAACATCTCACTGGGAGAGTTAGAGACCTGTATTAGGGAGGCTTATGAACAGCAGCAGGAAGCCTTTCCAGCTACTGGGGTTAGAAGAAAGGTGGCTGCTGTCACAAGTAAGAACAGCGGCAGCAAAAACAGAGAGTATCCCAAACCCTGGAAGTGGCAGCAAGAGAGCAGAGTATTTTCTCCACAGCAGAGGAGGGGGAAATCCCCTTCCCTGCACAAGAACAATAATCATACAGGCAGCCTTAATCAGAAGGATCACAAGTCCTTCTGCAATGAGCTCTGGAGAAGGCTGTTACAATATGAGACTAGGGAAGCTCCCCATAGAAGAGCTGTTGCAGAAGCTGGCACAGCATGAGAAGTTTAAGCAGCTTCACAGAGCTTCTTGGTGGGGGAGCTTTCAGGAAACTACACTGAGAGGGGAGGGCACAGGGCTTTCCTCTGGGTTGTTACTGCTACAGGGCTGTACAGTGTCATTTTCCAGTACAGTTGCAGGATGAAGGTCTGTGCATATGTGATCTTGAAACGTAGCCACAGTGAATTACTGATTTGAATGGTCACTAAAACTCCATGTGAAAGTAGAGCGAGTTACGTGGTGCCAAGCAGTCGCAGAGTACAGTATACTTCCCAATGTAAAAATTAGTGCAATTTCCTTTGACGGAGAAAGTGAAACCACCTACCCTACTTATACGTGAATGTAATCATTGTTTTCTCTGTTCTATACCATAGGAGACTTGGACCAACAATCGCCTCATAGTATGTGTCTTATCCTTTGTTGTATATATTGGTGTATGGCCATTACCAGGGCTCGACAAATTATGCAAAACCCTACTCGCCAGACAAAAAAGGGACTTGCCCCCCCCACCTCTCCACCGCGCAAGCGCACACCACCAGAGAACATCACCCTGTCCCCGCTCCCACTGACACCTCCCCTCCTGCCCTTTTCCTCATTGTCTCCACTTGGCCCCTGCCCCCCTGGCATTTGTCTCTCCTGCACCCCTGTCCCTTGGTGCCTTCCCCTTTCTTCTCCTGACCTGCTCCCTTCCCCTCAGCACAAGCCCCTTCCCCCTATTTTTCCCCTTTCCCCTCCCCAGCTTCTGCCTTCCAGTTTGTGGGGCTGCTGGAGCCTTTTTGAATCCGGCGGTCGCCGGCTGTGACGTCATGACACCACGTCACACCAGCGTCCTGGCATCTGCCGGCATCCTGCTCTCTGGCTCGCGCTCCGCCTCCTCGTGACGGAGCTCCACGCAGGCAGCCCAGCAACGAGAATTGCCGCACTTCCCCCTCCCCGGCGGCGCTCTGTTCCTCCACCCGGCCGGCAGATCGGATGGGGCCGCGACGCCCATAGTGCGGGCTTCGGCCAGCCCATCACAATGGCTCATGAGGCCAGTCAGCCCCTGCATTAGGGTGTGCCTGGGCATTCTATTTTGTCTAGTCCATAGCTACTCGCCAGCTGGTAATATCTACTCGCTACGGGCGAGCATATTTGTCAAGCCCTGGTCATTACTGTGCAGGATGGCGACCATTACTTCTGCAGCAGGAATGGAAGGTTTGCAATCCAGTGAGCCTAGGACTGGGAGTTTCCCTTCTAGGTCTAGACTCAAGGATACCACGGATCCTATTTTCATATTTGCTTATCAATCTGTATTCTCTGTGTTGCAGTGGAAGGAGGGATTGGGCAAGAGAGCAAAATTGATAGCAACAAAACAAAATGAGCTATGGCCTCGAGAAATTTTACCCCAGGCAGGGTTTCAAAAATACATCAGAACTGTAGTTGGGAACTCCAAGATCCCAGGGTCACTAATTGCACAGGAGGGCCTGTGACAGGAAGCCCATCACAGTGTACATGCATTTCTTCCACTTTAGTAAATCGTGTTAAGGAAGGGGTTTTCAATGGTGCCATGTACTCAAATGGTCAATGCTTTATTCCCTCTCACCAGTGTTTTGTTGATCTCACCTGCAAGGTTAAAGATTCTCAATATCGTAATATAACCGGAAATGTAAATAGTCTGTGTCCTATGTATTTGCCATCTCCATCTATTCACACAGTAAGTTGTGTGGGGGCAGTTAAACCTTTCTGTAACGGGTAATGATTCAGGGGTTTGGATGCTAATAGGGGTGTTTGGGTCCAAGCTTCACATTCAGGTTATTTCAAAACCACATGCTAATCACATTGATCCTGTTAAGGAGGATTTGAAGAGCATGATGGGTAACATATCCCAGCTATGTCTACACTGGCCAGTCTTGCACAAGAACATATGCAAACGAGGCACACCAATGAATATCGTCACGTCTCATTTGCATTACTTAATGAACTGCCATTTTTGCACAAAGGCCTTTTGCGCAAAAGCCATTCTGCCGCTTATTTCCAGGGCAGAACGGCTCTTGTGCAAGAGGGGTTTTTTGCGTAAGGAGCAGTATAGGCTGCTCCTTCTTGCGCAAAAGCCCCATGTGCAAAAATGGTGGCTCATTAAGTATGCAAATGAGGCACGGCGATATGTTCTTGCGCAAGACTGGGCAACGTAGACGTAGTCCTCCCCCCCATGTGCCTTACGGAAAGTTTCCTTGGACCTACAGGTTTCAATCAAGCACATTTGACTTCCATGTGGTCCATTCATCGAACCACTTCTCCGTGGATAGACAGTGTGATACCCAGGTATTCGAGGCAAAGACTGGATGTTGCAGCCAAGGTTCTAGGAGGGGCGGGCACCAGACTGGGACTCGTAAATGCATTGAGCACAGGTACCCTTGCCCAACGTATTAGTAATGTGGGCTATTAATTAGCATCCTTAATCAACCCTTGACTGAATCCCTCTATAAAATCATAGCAACATGGGCATTTGGTTGTATCCGGGTGCAGTTATGGCTACAAATGGTAGTTCAGGGCATTTTAAGGGTGGGGTTTCAGGGAAGCCTTCCCATAGAAATAAAAAAACATGCTAGCAAAAGACATGATGCCATTTGAGAAGGCTTACCACACACACTGTGGAAAATATGAAGTTATGGGAATCAGGATCATCATAAAAAAAGTTAACACCTACATTCTTACTATTGTTGATGGGGTAATTGAAGAGATATACCCTCTAATCCCATGAGGTATAAATGTCAACCATACTGTATTAACACCCCTAGATCTACCAAAAACCTTGACAGCCCTTAGGCTGGCTACCAGCTACTGGCTGGCCACCAAGGCAGCCTCCAGGTCCAGGGGCTCCCTGCTGGCCCCACAGGGCCCTGGCTCAGCCCCCTGCCGGCCATGAGATAAGCAACACAAGAGCCCCCCTGATGGCCTGGGGTGCCCCTCCGGCCCTACTTTCCCACCCTGGCCTATAATGGAGGAAGTGCCTACTCCCCCCCCCCCACAGTTTACCACACTCTGACTCTGAAACGAACCCCCCATAGGAGGATTCCCCCAGCTTCTAACAGCCTAGTCAAACCCCACTGCTCAGCAACCGTAGCAGTGGAAGCCCCCCGAGGAGTCCCCCCCAACGGCAGGGTCTCCCGAGCTCCCCACCACTCCAGAGGTGCCCACACACCCTGCCTCCCCACCCTGCCCAAACACACCAGACACCCCGGCCAGGGTGCTGACCTCTCCCTGGAGGCCCCAGTCCCCTCCACCACCACGATGCCACGGCCACAAGCCAGAATAGGGCCCTCATCACTGCCGCAGACCCCCAGCAACGAGACCTGACGCTGACCCCAGCGATGAGAGGAAGGGAGACACCAGCTGCGGAGCACACCCAATAGCCGCTGCCTGCCTCCAGCGCCTGTATCGGACCAACCATCCCAAGGCTGCGAGGGAAATTCTGGACGAACCTTCACCCTTCTGTGCCATCCCAGTGGAACGTCTACGACTACTTTACCAACATCTTCGACTCTGAGGTGCACTCCGACAACCCTCGACCAGAATGCCTGCCCCGGCTCCCCCGCGTCAACCCCACCAAGGAGCTGGAGCAAGACTTCACCCCCAAAGAAGTCCACGCCACACTCATGAGGACTTCCAACACTGCTCCTGGAAAGGATGGCATCAGGTACCAATTCCTCAAGAAGCGCCTTCCTCAAGTGGCCATGCAGGAGACCCTGGAGGGCACCCCGTCCCACTGCGCCATCTCGTCCCAGAGGCTCCTTGCCTACTTCTCCACCGTCTTCCAGAGCGAGCCCCATCGCAGCGTGCCCTGCCCAGACTGCCTTCCCCAGCTGCCGAGAGTCCAAGTCCCCAACAACCTGGACAGGGATTTCACCCTGAAGGAAGTCCATGCCAGGCTGGCCAGGACCATCAACACTGCCCCCGGAAGAGATGGCATCAGATACCACTGCCGGAAAAAGCGTGACCCAAGCTTCTTCAGGTACTCGCCGCCGTCTTCAATCTCTGCAAAAGGTTCCACCACATCTCGGGGGTTTGGAAGATATCGATGACCGTTCTGCTGCACAAGGGCAACTGCGAGGACCCCAGCAACTGGAGGCCCGTCCCGCTGGGCTGCACCCTCTACAAGCTCTACGCCAGCTGCTTTGTGGACAGCATCACCGACTGGGCCGTGTGTGGTCGTGCCATGAGTTCAGTGCAGAAGGGCTCTGTGCCATGCGAGGGCTGTTATGGGCACAACTTCGTGCTGCGGAAGGCCAGAAGAGCTTGGAGACAATGTGCAATGGCCTGGCTGGACTTGACTAAAGCCTTCGGCGCCGTCCGTCACCAGCACATCAAGGACACTTTGACAGAGTTCAGAATGTCTGACACCTTCCCCCAGCTCCTCTGTGACCTCTGCAGGGACCGTACCATCACCATCTGCTCCACCAAAGGGGAAACACCCGCCATTTGCATCCGCCGCAGCGTTAAGCAGGGCTGCCTGCTCAGCCCCATAGTCTTCAACCTGGCCATGGAGCCGCTCCTACGACCAGACCACATTCAACCTGCACGGCAAGAGGAGCAACATCCTGGCTTATGCGGACGATCTGGTCCTGATAGCCGACAGCACTGAGGGCCTCAAGCAGATGCTGCACATCGCCAGCTGAGCTACCAACTGGATGGGCCTGCACTTCAACGCCAGGAAGTGCACCTCCCTCCATGCTGACAACGGCCAGAAGGTGCTCGTGAGGCCCACAGAGCTCAGCATCCAGGGAGAGCCCATGGTCTCCCACGAGGAGGGCCAGTCGTACCAGCACCTGGGCAGCCCCACCAGAGTGAGGATACAACAGATGCCAGACGAGACCATCGAGAAGATCCTACGCGATGCCGTCCTCGTCGACGAATCCCTGCTTGCGTCCTGGTAGAAGATCAACACCATTAACACTTTCCTGATCCCCTGCATCTCCTCCGTGCTAAGGGGCTCAGCTGTGGCCAAGGGCCCCCTGAACAAGGCACGCAGCGCCGTTCGCCGCATCGTCAGGAAGTGGCTCTACCTCCCCCAGAGAGCCAGCACAGACGTTATGTACATCTCACACAGGTAAGGAGGTACTAACGTGCCACGCATGGGGACATGTGTGACTGTCACCACACATGCCTTCCGCCTCCTGTCCAGCCCCGCCACCAGGGTACGCCCCATCAAGAATGCTGCAAGGGACGTCATGAAGAAGTGGATCACCAGGCCCCCATCCCTCTCAGGGCATCGCCACCTACCTGAGCGGCTTCCTAGAGGGCAAGTTCGGGAGAGACCTGTCCTCACTCTGGTCCCATACCTGCAACGCCACCTGCTGTCTGGGAAAGAGGACTGGCTGCTGCTGGACCTGGTGTGAGGAGCAGTGGGAACTGAGACTGCTCATCCCCCGCATCAGCGGCGAGGAGCACACCACCGTCACCCCGCCGACCCGGACCATGCTCGAGAGGATCCTCAAAGATTCCATCCGCTGCCATTAGGCAGAGGCCCTCAAGAAAGAGATAGACCAGGGAAAGGTGTTCGAGGTCACCAGCTTGTGGGATGCCAATAACCAGTTCCTCCCCACTTGCCAACTACACCCATTTTGCAGACTGGCGGTTCATCCGCCAGGCCCATCTGAACTGTGTCCCGCTCAACAGAGCCATCCGCCACGGGGACCAGGACAAGAGATGCAGGAGGTGCGGCTACCAGAGAGACCCTGCCCCTCAGCGGGCTGCAACAGAAAAGGAGGCCCAGGACATTGTCTTCCTGATCTCTGAGGGCTGCCTCCACGGCCTGGACTGTCCCACTTTCCGTGGGGTGCTGACCACTGGAACCCTCAGCAAGAACATGCCAACGCACCACCGGAAGCGGATCAGCTACCGCTGCAGATAGCGTGTGGCGAATTCCAGTCGCAGAAGCTCTGCAAACACCACCACAAAGCCTATCCAGTCTCACCAGCCAGAGCAGCCGCTTTGTGCACACCACCCCAACGTGCCCCCACCAAGCCCACGGAAGGGACCACACTACCACAGACCAAGCCTCCAGCCCTGCGTCAGATCCCAGAAGCCCCACCGATGTCCGCGAGGGCCAAGATCTCCCCTCGCGGATCCAGCAACTGGACCTGCCATCACCAGCACGTCCACCCAACACCCTCATGCAACCACCCTGGACCAGACTAAGAGGAGCCCCTCCACATGCACCCGCACCTCCAACCTGTCCCAGAATATCAGAGAATACATCAGGTGCATTCGTCACGGCCTTGATGGGAGGAAGTCTGGTGCCCCACCACAGCTCCAGCCATCCCCACCACCAACAGGGTTGACTCAACTCTCCCACTAGACATCAGATGGTGAACAGAAGGGTCCCCCAGCCATGTGCAACCTCAGAGGCCCCAGCACCTCTAGGAACACCTGTGACGACCCGCCCATGAGCAACAGACCTAGCAGCATCTCTACTGGCCCTAGCAGAACCAGAGAAGAGGCTTTGCCAGCTGGATGCCACTTTCCCCAACGCCAGCTCCACCTCCAGTCCCCCAGAGAGGACTGTAACCCGCCGGCACCCAGCAACCAAGACCACAGGAGCCCCGCTCACCCACCACAGGCCCGCACCACTTTGGAGGCAAAAAAGGAGTACCAGCTTGCCATCCATGGATCCCCGCCTCGCAGTCCCATGGATCCAGGGACCTCCTAGGGAGGTCTGTGCCCCTGTATTACAACTCCCTCTTTTTTCCATTTCTTAGCTTTATTTTAGCAGCCCCACACACCCACGACCCACCTCAGTGTCCCCCACCCAGCCCAAACCATTCGACCCAGCGGGTCAAGGGGAGCGTCACCCCCGAGAGTGTACGGCCACAGCATGGCAGCTCCAGTGGAAAGAGGAGTTGGTCAGGGTGACCACCTTATGAGACCCGGACACTGCTGACCGCTGAGCTCACGGAATAAGCCATGCCCAACCGAAGGGGCTAGGAGCGCTGGAAGAATATGGTTTTTCTGTAACCATGATGGAAGGCCTGAAGCCATGTTGTCAGGCAAAGCCTTCTTCTGCAGCCAAATTGAAGAGCAGCAGCCAATTAGCTGTAAGGCCTAGAGTCACATACTCAGATTCCATCTAAATTGTATTAAAATAGTGTCACACCAAGCTGTGAGAAGGGGATTTTGTCCTGATAGCTCCCCCACTGTCACCAGATAAAGAAACAGATCTCAAGATGGGTAAAGAAAACTTAGTAACACCATTCTGTCTAGCAAGAAACTGCTTATCAGTATTTGAGGTTGGGAAATCCTCATTCTATGATCATTGTCATTACACTTTCCTATTGTTTCACTGTGTGATCTCTGTCTGGTTTGTAACTGTTTCTGTCTGCTGTATAATTAATTTTGCTAGGTATAAATCAATTAAGGTGGTGGGGTATGATTAGTTAGGTAATTTTGTTATGATTGGTTAGTAAAATTATACTAAAATAATTGGTTACAGTATAGCTAAGCAGGACTCGGGTTTCATTATATAAACTGGGGTCCAAAAAGGAGACCAGGAAGAAGATCGGAAGTAACAGAAGCAGAAGGAAGGAAACAAAAGGCTGGAAGAAGACCAAAGGCAGACAAGGAACACCAAGAAGAAGGGGGAAGACCTGGAAAAAAGAACTCACCTCCAAGACACAGCCTAAGATAAGAGCTGCCAGGACTCTCCTGCATGACCGTGGCGTGCAGCAGTTAAGATCCAGAGAGACTGATATTGCCTGGCCAACAGGGGAAGTCTGCCTGTACCAGGATTGGTGAGCATAACACTGTGTGCTTAGCATGTGTATTCCGTTTGTTTGGGAATTGTCAATAAATAGAGGATAAAGATATTACTGCGTAAGGCTCTCTCAGCGGCTAAAGATCCTGCCAACCAGCAGGAAGATGCGCCCTGACTCCTAGGAATTGGATAAGGGTGGGTGTGTAAATTAACAGGGTTGCACCTTAATCCCCAGGAACTGGGTAAAGGTGTGTGTCCCTATAGTGTGGAAGGGATAGAGAAATTTGTGCAGGTAACAGTCAAAGGGGACGTCACCCCCAAGAGTGTATGGCCTCAGCGTGGCAGCTCCAGTGGGAAGAGGAGCTGGTCAAGGTGACCACCTTCTGAGACCTGGACACTGCTAACAGGCTGACCGCTGAGCTCGTAGAAGAAGCCGTGCCCAACCGAAGGGGCCAAGAGCGAGATGACTACCTGCCCCGCAGACCCCCTGCACCGAGACCCACCGCTGCCCCCAGAGGGGGCAGAGGGGGAGTACTGCCTGCCGAGCCAACCTGGTCACCGCTACCCGCCTCCAGCACCTCCAACCGTCCCAAGGCCAAGAGGGAGACCCTAGGCGAGACCCCAGCCTTCTGCATCTTGGCACAGAGACTGCACAGCTATTTCATGCTCATTTTTGACCATGAAGCACATAATGAAACCCCTCGCCCGGAGTGCCTGCCCCAGCTACCCCACATCAACCCATCAGATGACCTGGAAAGGGTCTTTACCCCTAAAGAGGCCCACGCCCTCAAGACCCTACCCCACATCCTCTGCAGCTGCCAGCAGCACTCCAGAGTGTGGCAACTACGCCACAATGCTATCCAGGCCCGGATTGTCAAGGCCCTCCCACTGACCCTGGGTGCCGTCTGCCAGGACTCCGTCATGCCGGGCACAGACAGCCATCTTCGACTGGACATCGTCACCACCACCAAGGAGATGAAGGAAATCATGGGGAACGTGTCCATTCCATTCAAGAACTGGTCAGCGACATTTCAAGCAGCCTGCCTGAGAGAGATCGTGAAGTACACCCCCATAGCGGACACCCAGAGAGCCCAGGGTTACTCCCTAGAAATTCATCACCTGCTAGAGCCGTGGTCCCCAACGTGGTGCCCGCAGGCACCATGGCGCCCTCTGGGGCATTCTTGTGCGCCCACCTTGTGACAACCCCTCGTCACTTGTGTATCACTGCTTGTGATGGGGCATTGCCGCCCCGCACTCCGGGCCCCCCTGCTACTGCGCTGCTTGTGGTGTGAGGGGTCAGGTACTGGCTGTGTGCCGGCTGTTCGCATGCCAGGGAGCACAAGCGGCAGGGGAGAAAGAGGGCAGACGGCATGAAACGACGCCAGCAATGGAGCTATGCAAAAAGGGGTGGGGCACTCAGGAGCGATGGGGGTGATGTCACTGGGACTGGGACGGGTGGTGGGGGATTTAAAAATGGCTGGGGGAGGTGCACAGCAGGAAGGAGGGAGGCAGTGAAAAGAAAGAGCTGGGCGGTCAAACAGGAGGAGGGAGAGGTAACATTTTACCCCAAAATGAGTGGTTCAAATAAAAGACAATGTACGTATTATTTCAATGCAGAGTGGGAAGAATCCTATTGTTTTATTAACAATAAAGGGAAATGTGTTTGCATATTGTGCGGTGGTACTGTTGCAGTGCCGAAAAAACAAAAAAAAAATGTCGAACACCATTTCCAAACTAATCATGGCTCTTTTGACATTAGCCATCCAGTTAAATCTGAATTGAGAAAGGTTTGATTTGAGTTAATTAATTTTCTTCTATCTGCCCAGCAATCTGTTTTCACTAGACAAGTGGTAAAGTCTAAAAGTGCTATTATTGCTTCCTTTAAAATTGCTCATCTGCTCGCAAAGAAGAAAAAACCCTTTCAAGATGGTGAATTGTTGAAGGAAGCATTTTTGACTGGTGTGGATTGCCTGAAGTACGATGGCTGAGCAAAGGTAAAGTTCTTGCATGTTTTTTAAGCCTAACTGAAGAGGGCAAAAAATTTCTGAAGTCCACAAATCAGAACTACGACCAACTAGAAGACTCCAGCTGGTTAATGGACTTGGCTTTTCTTGCCGACATTACTGACAAATAGAACATTTTAAATCTTGAGCTCCAGGGAAAAGACAAACATGTGGCTCAAATGATAGGTTCTGTAAAATCATTCAAAGCAAAACTGATCTTGTGGATGTCACATATGAAGATGAAGTCTCTCGTACATTTCCCAAGTATGAAAAAATGGTATGTGACAGTTATTTTAACCCATCGCCATTTGTTATCCACATTCAAACACTTTGGGAACAATTTGAAAAGAGATGTCAACAGTTCACCATCACTGAGCCTGTAAGTGGCCTTTCTTGTGAATCCTTTTACTTGCCAAATAGAGGTAACAGAAATGGCTACATCAATTGCGAGTCTCATTCAAGTAAGAACAGAAGAAGTGGAACTGGAGATTTTGGACCTTCAGAATGATATTGTTCTAAAATCCTGCGCAACAGGTGAAAACTTTTGGAATCTGGTTGACTGAAAAAAGTTTCCTGCCTTAAAAAAATGTAGCGTGCAAAATAAAATCTTATTTCGGTTCCACTTATCTATGCGAAGTTCTGTTTTCAACAATGAACATCATAAAATCAAAATACAGATCTCGGCTTCCAGATGCCCATCTTGATGATTGCTTACAAACGGGAATATCATCCTACTCTCCCAACTACGAAAAATTGGCTGAAGAAATGCAGTGCCAAAAACCACACTGACTTTATTAGAAAAACCACGTGAATTAATGATACCTATTTTCCATTAAGCGCTGATGAGCACGTATGATTAACTTGTATTTAACTTTTTTCATATTTGTTTGCTTATTGAAATCCATATACAAGTAACAATACAAAGAATATTTTTAATTAACCATAACTGGCTATCTATGTTAAAGTAAGAATAAATATATTTGGACCAGCAGTTCAACAATGTTTTACTTTTTTAAAATAAATAAGATGAAAACTGTTTGATATTTATTTTGTAAAAACTTCTTAATTTCTCTTACAGGTAGATAAAAGAGCAAATTCACATGGTAAGGTGAAAGAGTAATTGCCGAATAATTTAATTATTAACTTTTACATGTAAAATTACCTTTTTTATCTTATGGATTCATATATTATGTAATATTAAATATGATGTTTTTCGTATTATTTAATGTACAAATACAAAATAAGCCTTGAAAAATTGTTGGCGCTTGCCACACTCTTCTGAAAACATCAATGTGCTATTGGCCACGAAAAGGTTGGGGACCACTGTGCTAGAGGGAACCCTGGGACCCTCAAAACGAGCCAGTGCTGGAGGCCTGCGGCTCTGGGAAGAGTTACACCCATCTCTTGAGGCAGCTGATAGCCTCAGACACCATCCGGTGGTCCCGTGATATTTACACCCAACACATCACGGGCCACCAACAATGCCAGGACAAATAGGAAAATGACAAAACACATGGGATTATGGGAGGCTCTCTGGGATTTTCCCTTTTTCCTTCCACCAAGACTGAGCTTGTACAGTCCACCGCAGGGGGTGAGGCCAGGTTACACTGGGGACAGGAAGGGGGGGGGCGGCACTTTCCTCACTATCTTCCTGGAGACAGACAGAGACCTCGCCAAGAGTGAAAAACAACTATGGAAACCCTGATAATCACCATCAAAGGTGTCTCAGAGGAACCCCTACTCCTTGCTCAGTCAGCCCTGCCTGGCCAGTAGGATTGACTTGAGCCACCACGGACTGGTAACTATGCACCATCTGCAGTACTTGTGTGTGTGTGGGTTTGTCTTAAAGCATATGCTAACTGCTTCTCTACTGTATTCTCAATAAATACAGTGTATTGCCTTCTCCCCTGAAAAAAATCCCATGTGCTGCTTACAAGCAGAACATTACTGGTGGAGAATTGCAAAAGGGGGATAGCATACGCTGTTTGAGAACCAATGGAAAAGTTGTAAAAGGAAAATATATTGCAGAAATGTTTTGGGGATATTGCAGGATTGAGCATAAAGGTGTGCACCCGTCCAGCAGCAGAAGGCCAAGTAAAGAGTGGAAGAGAATTAGATTTCTCAATCCCTTGGTCGTAGAGTTGCAGGCACTAGAAAGAAAGGAGAACTAGATTTCTCATTCCAGAAACAGAGGAATGTGTTTTACAGGTATACACACTACCAGCCGTAGCATGGTTGGAAAAGGAGAGGGATTTAGTATTTCACTCTCCAACCCAGCAGACTGGGGAATAGTTTAAAAGGTATTTATACCCTCAGTCGTAGTAGGGCTGAGCCCAAAAACGAACGAAGCTTAGCGTCTCCGTTCTACCTTGTGGTGGGTTCTAAGGGTACAAGACAAATAAGAGTAAAGGTTGCTGAGCACATTGGTGGAAAGATTCAGAAACCCCCCCATGAAGAGGAGAAAAAAGTGTATTTTCGAACAAATACTGCAAAAGTTTAGGCATTGCTCATGATCTGACAATACCTTAGCTGATGCTTACACCCTGCAGACCTTGAGAATAAAACCCTTCACCTCAATAAGAGATACTGTGGATTTACCCAAGAAAAAGGACCAGGAGGTATGGGGGCAAGTGAACAAGGCCGCCCTCCTTGCTAAATTGGTAATGGAACAAAGCCTGTGTCCATGGAAAGGGGCCATTCAGCAAGAAAAACAGGATCAGGCCCAGACAAGCAAAAGATAGAGACTGAAGGCCTTGTGGAAGAAGTGAGAAAAAGCAGTACGTACAGGCATTGGAAATGTAAACCCTTAAAACAATACTTAAAATGGTGATATCTGAACCAATGCCAGTTTTCACTTTAAGAGATTGGGGGGGGGGGAGGGGTGTCTTTATAAAGCATATGCTAACTGCTTCTCTACTGTATTCTCAATAAATAGAGGCTACGTCTAGACGCATGATTTTCCTCAAATGCTTTTAACGGAAAAGTTTTCCGTTAAAAGCATTTGCAGAAAAGAGCATCTAGATTGGCACGGACGCTTTTCCGCAAAAGCACTTTTTGAGGAAAAGCGTCCCTGGCCTATCTAGACGCGCTTTTGTGCAAGAAAGCCCCGATCGCCATTTTAGCCATCGGGGCTTTTTTTGCGCAAAACAATTCTGGGTTGTCTACACTGGCCCTCTTGCGCAAAAGCATTTGCGCAAGAGGGCTTTTGCCCGAACGGGAGCGTCATAGTATTTGCGCAAGACCACTGACGATCATACATTAGATCGTCAGTGTTGTTGCGGAAATTCAAGCGGCCAGTGTAGACAGCTGGCAAGTTTTTCCGGAAAAGCGGCTGATTTTCCGGAAAAACTGGCCAGTCTAGACACAGCCAGAGTGTATTGGCTTCTCCCCTGAAAAAGATCCCATGTGCTTCTTATAAATATAAATCTACAGGTATCTCGACAAACCACCTGCTGTAACTCCCCCTCCTTCCTTCCCATCATCCACCAGAATTTACATATGCTCTTCACTAGCCATATATGGGGCACAGCTTGTATTCTGGGCCATGTCGGCTCTTTGTACACATGGGTCACTCCCACAGGATACATGATATAATGTGACATAAGGTCATGTAATCAGCGCACTGGGCTCAAGTGTCACATTGCTGTAATGTAAATGGTGTGCCCACCCTCACCGGTCCCCCCCCCCAAAAAAAATCTATCCCTGGATTCTTGATCCACTCCACTGTTAAAACTTATGCCTGATACTTGTTCACAAATGTTCACTCAATAAACTTGTCAATCGGTTCTAAGATCAAGTGTAGGACAGATCCTGCCCAGATCTCCCTACACTCCCTTTTACCTTTGTCAATCTCATTGCTCACCGTTTTGCAGCGCAGCAGCGGCTTTTTTTTTCCCTTTTACAATTAGCTGTTTAGTGGCCAGCTGATCCATTCAGAAACTCACGTCCTTCCCAAGAGCACATCTCAAGAAACCTTTGCTTTTTGCGGACATGGTTAGGGCACACAGGACAGAGGAGGTGAAAAATGTGGCCAAAAAAATGAAAACTACTTGAGCTGTTAATACCTGGAGGCTTAACTTCTGTTCTACAACAACCACTTGATGTCTGCCTAAACAAACCATTTAAGAACAGACTACACAAAATGTGGTCTGACTGGATGTGCTCAGGCATGGCAAAGTTGACAAAAGGTGGGAATGTTATGAAGCCTAAAATCAGTTTGATTGACCAGTGGGTCAAGGATGTGTGGGAGTCCATTCCCTTGGAAATAGTACACATCATTCAGGAAATGCTTTCTCAGCAACGCGCTTGATGGGTCAGAAGATGACGCCATATCTGATGTAGGGATGTTAAATATCTGTTAATTGAACAGTGGATTAACCTCATGAATTCTTATTGGTTAGTTGAATATTCTATAGTCCCTGGGGGTGGGGCCAGCAGCCAGTGCAAGCCAGCCCCACTCCTGAGGAGCCCCCATGCCACTCCGCGCTTCTGCCTCTGATACAGAGGCGGCAGTGCAAGGTGCCAGGTAGGAGCTGATCCACAAGGGGAGCCAGTTTAAAAAACAGCTGTCCTTCTGGGCCAGCTGCCCGTCGCCCTGTGCTGCTGCCTAGGGCCGGCCCAAGCCATTCGCGTGCCCCAGGAGCGCAGCGCCGCCCCCAGGAGTGCGACACATGCATGGCCCCGCCCCCGGGCATACAGCGCCCTCCACCCCTGGGCACTTGGCGCATGCACGGTACTGCCCCCACCCAGCCCGGCAGCCCTGCGTGGCGCCCCCTACAATGGGGTGCCCCGGGCGGTAGCCCGGTTGGCCCGTACCTTGGACTGGCTCTGCTGCTGCCGTCTTCAACCCTAACCAAAATGTTAACATACCATGGTACCACATATATTTTTTTAAAGAAACCATAGAACTTTGACTTTTGTTGCAACAAAATAAAAATAATTAAAAAGTAGTCACATGACACACACCATACAAAACATTTAGGACAAGTTATGGTTTAAAACAAATGGGGCCAGAATTCTATTTATGACTATTGAAAATTAGGCAAACAAAAATAAAAACTAAAAAGAGTCAAACATTTAAATAAACAACCTAATACTTTATATAAACATTTAGTAAAAACTGATCATTCATACTGATGCTTGCCAGACTTCTTGCATTAATTTAGTAATGGATGGCATTTTTATTACTATATATAATCTCGGTTAAACCTCTGGGCTGTGTCTACATTGGCAAGATTTTGCACAAAAGCGACTGCTTTTTTGCAAAATCTTGCCGCCTGTCTACACTGGCCATAAGTATTTGCGCAAGAACACCGACGTTCTAATGTATGAAATCAGTGGTTCTTGCGCAAATACTCTGACGCTCCCACTCAGGGATAAGCCTGCGCAAGAGGCCAGTGTAGACAGGCAACATTAATTTCTTGCGCAAGAAAGCCTGATGGCTAAAATGGCCATCAGAGCTTTCTTGTGCAAGAGAGCGTCTACACTGGCACGGACGCTTTTGCGCAAAAGCACATGCCAGTGTAGACGCTCTCTTGCGCAAATACTTTTAATGGAAAAACTTTTCTATTGAAAGTATTTGCGCAAAATCATGCCAGTCTAGATGCAGCCCTGCTGTCTGGTAATATGAAAAGTCCATGTTTCAAATACTAGTTTTCTTTTTCTTGGGTACTTTTATTTTTATGGTTTTTTTTCAATAAAGTTTCTTGGGTCTATTTTTAGCACCGCACAGTGGTTCCCCGAGGGGAGGTGCACCGCTCCTGGAAGTACTGCAATACCAGGTCGATGCGTGGAGTGGACGGAGCAAGCTCCTGTTCCGACCCCCTGTTCCAAAAATCCATTTAATATAAAGATCTCGGATAGAGATCATATCAGATATTAAACTGATAAGAACAGATACTACTCTTAGTGCTTAGGGTTAGATACAAAGTGGGCGTTTCTGTTGCTTGGCAACCGTATCTTCCAGGAAGTTGGGAGTCATTCCAGCTGTTGCATTCCTGAGAGTTCCAATTATTGTTATTAAGTTACTGGATTTATCTAAGAAAAAGTTGTTCCCTTCTTTTCTCTTTGTTTCTTGTTTCCTTCTGTTTTCAGTTTGTTTTACCTTTGGGAGGTGTCTGTAAAAACTAGGACTTTCACCAGAGAGAATGTCAACGTGAGGACAGCAAATAGAGAGGGGGAGAAAGCGGGAAGGGTGAAGAGCAGCCTAGGAAAGTGGGAAGACTTGAGCCAAGAGAGATTAACTCTTAAGGTACCTGCAGCAGCAGCATATTCAGCAAACTGAAAAGGATCTAAAGGGAAGCATCCCACAATGAAACAATACTTCTGCAAGAAGGGCACAGGTGCAGCTATGAATGAGGAGCATGGGTCTGTCAAAGCAGTTAGGGACCTGCACCCCGGGATGTTATCCTGTCTCTGAGGTGGGGGGGCTAGTTACCCGCTTTTGTAAAACCTGAGTTTGCTCCCCCAGTGTCTCTTGCTTCTGTCTCCATGCCCCGTGCATTGTGGGAGCGGGGCTTGGTCCTTCAGATTCATGGTGCCCTGTGCAGGGAAGGGGGTTGCCTCAGCGGGAGGCTGCGCTGATGGATGTGGGGGCAAGAGCAGGGCAACGAGGTATAGATGCAGGAACGGGGGGGGGGTGACTGTAGCACCTCCACATTTTCATGGGTTCCCAGCTGCTTCCACCTCACACCCAGGTTCCCCGCTGTCACCCAGGGCTCTACTCTCAGGCCCATGCCTGCCCCCAGTCTTAGCCCCAGCTCTGTCTGAGTCCCCCCTGCTTTGAGCCCCAGCAACGCCGAGTGGGTGAGGAGCAGCTGGGCATTGCCCATGTGGGGATGATGAGAAGGGGCTGGACCCTGAAGCCGATGCTGCCTGCACCTTGCTGTCCGGTCCTGGTATTGGGGGCCCAGGGCGGCCCTGTGCAGGAGGCTCTTCTATGCTGCCGTTACCTTGCTTGGGGAAACTCCGTGTGTTCAAGCCTCAATTCTTGGTGCGAACCCGCTTAATCTGGGGGGGTTCCACTTTGAAATTCCGCGTTATTCACACCCCTGCAATCGAGTCCAGCTCCTGCCTCCTAATGTGCTCTGTGACCTGTTCCAATTCTCTC
Source organism: Pelochelys cantorii (assembly GCA_032595735.1). Lineage (NCBI taxonomy): Eukaryota > Metazoa > Chordata > Testudines > Trionychidae > Pelochelys > Pelochelys cantorii. The sequence continues at coordinate 4,295,447 of CM064345.1, read as the reverse complement.
TTTCATTTAGTTACCCATCCCAAGCAAATACCGTTTGCTCTTTCTCTCTCCTAGGCCCACACTTGTCCCATTCTGACAGGCCCCAGCCCAGGCCCTGGCTTAAGTTTTAACACAGCCTGGCCATTAACATATTGCAGTGGCTGCTATACAGCGGAACTGTTTAATCTCTTAATATCTACACTCACTAGAAAGTATGTATGGTTTGTAACATCTCTCAGCTCATTCACACTCACTAGATGTCCCTTAGCCCTATAGACCGATGGAAATAAAACATAGTTATACTTCTACAAAAAAAAAATCTCAGAACTGGTGTTATCACATTTGCCTGACACGCAAAAGGTCTCTGTGGCAGAACCAGTCCCCCTCTTTCTCCATTCAATTTCTTTTCTGTTCTCTCCAACCAACTCCCGTCTCACAAGCAGCCCCATCTTCTCTGCTTTCTGCCTCCTTGTGTTTCCCTTTCCTGACACTGAAACTCTATAGGAGGGGGTTCCCCTGCCTGTGGAGAGAGAGAATAAACCATAATATGGGTGTTTGCCAGTTTCTTAACAAGTCTAGTAGCTCATTTACAGGCCCAGCGTAGAGCGGGAGCTGATGTGGAAGCACAGGAAGCTATAGACCAGTGTTTCTCAACCAGTGGTACGAGTACCCTTAGGGGTACTCGAGAGAAGTCTGAGGGTACATCAACACAACTGAAATTGGGAGAAAACTGAATTTTTGTTTTAAGTTTTACAGCCCTTTATTATTTTTGGACTATTTTTGGGCTTTTTACACCCAAAAATTTCATTGCCCACCTGGCTACAATTAAGTTATTTAAACGAATGTGTTGCAATGGTAGAAAAAAATGTTGTGTGTCTGAAAATTGTAGGTACTGGGGGTACTTATAATTCTTTTTAAAAGGGGGTACTTTTTTTTAAAAAAGGGGTACTTTATAAAAAAAAGGTTGAGCAACACTGCTATAGAGCACTGAAGGAGGCCAATCAGGTGGTGAAGGGTTATTTTTTCCACTTTCTTGGCAGGCAGGAATAGAACCAAAGAGAAAACTTTTGCTCTCCTAGAATGTTCTCTTGGGTTCTGCTAAAGCTCAGGAAAAGACCAAGTTGCTCATAGGATGAGAATTGAAGTGAAAGCAGGACACAACTCAGCAGAGGGCTTCAACCCATGACCCTGAAATTAAGAGTCTCAGGCCCTGCCAATTGAGCCAGGTGGTGTGCAGCACCTTGAAGGATACCCTGTCACAAGATGGAAGGAGTCCAGTGCTCTCAAGTGCCTGACTCAAAGCTCTGTTTTCCCCTCAATGGGATATTCTGGTCTCTGTGGGGAGCCAGAGTTTCAAATCCCACTCCTCACACACCCACTTGTTTAATCACAAGAAAGAGCCCCATTTCAGTCTCTCCAGTAACAGGAGAAGGGTCCCTGGCAGCAAGGGAAATTGGAATAAACACTCTGATCTTGGCTGGGCGAGCAAAACAATGACTGATTTGGGTAGGGTTGCCAGATAGTTTCACAAAAAAAATACCAAAAATAGCAGGAAAAAAATTGATTGAGAAACAACAAAAAAAGCACAAAAAAAAGTCACAAAAAAAAATCCCCATGCTCCTCCCCGCCCCACCAAATGTGGCAGGGGAGGAATGTCCCAAGCGGCTTTCCATCTGAGAGAAACAGAAAATACCAGACATTTTTCATGTCTGGTATTTTCTGGTTTTTTTACTGGACAGAAGCCACAAATACCGGTCTATCCGGGCCAATTCCAGACACCTGGCAACCCTAGATTTGGGAAGGTCTATTGGAATAGAAGTTTGCCAGCAGGAACATGCCCATCTTTTGCTGGGAGGCCCTGGGAAGGGCTGGTTTTCACAGGCTGCCCAAGACCCTTCCCTGTACCAGGAAGAATGAGGGGGATGAAAAAAGCCTCTGGAATTGCTGTTACCCAGAAGGGGGGTTAGGACAGAAACTTCTCCCTGGACAGATGATACCATCATTGTTAACTAGGGTTTGAGGTTTGTTGGTTTGTTTTTTCCCACATGTCCTCCTGAAACAGCCAGAACTCTCCAGTGTTGGAAACAAGACCCTGGGCTAGATGGAACCCTGGTTTGACCCAGTCTGGCAATACTTATTCACAGGTTAAAAGATCAGAAGGGGCCATCATTATCATATTATCTGACCTTCTGTACAACACAGGCCACTGGACTCCCTGAATTAATTCCTGATTGAAATACACTGGATCTTTTAGAAAAAAATCCAATCTTAATTTAAACGTTGTCAGTGGAGGAGAATCCACCACAGGCCTTGGTAAGTTGTTCCAATGGTCAACTACCCTCACTGTTGCAAATCTGCACCTTATTTCCAGTCGGAAAATCAGAAGTACTGAAGAGCTACAGCACTGCCAGGAAACTGAACCCGGATCAACTGCCTGTCAGGCTCCATGATAATTGCCACACTGCTAATGTTCTTGGTTTTACATTGAAATATCCTCTATTTAGCATTAAAATTGCTTAAAACCATTTACACCAGTACATCTTGGGAACCAAATACATGCAACAAATTAAGAAACACAGTAATGTGATATTGTACCAATAATTAAGAGTAGCCAATGCACACAATAGAAGATCATTCAGAATTTCATGCAATAGAGGGAGCTATTGTGCTTGATTAACAAGTTTAAAAGCAGTAGGTACAATTTAAGAATAGGAACATAGCTCCCATCTGATGAAGTGGGTCTTACCCAGAAAGCTCGTGATCCTATATATTTGTTAGTCTCCAAGGTACCACAGGACTACTGGTTGTTTTTATAGCTAGGTGGCTGGTTTGTTTGTGGCTCAAGGAGAGAGTCACTTTTTCCTCCCAAGGCAGAGCAAGAGATGAGAGGCAGGGCTTGCTGGCTCCTTGCCAGAATCCAGCTGCAGCCAAGGCACCTGGACCTGTGGGGTGCCTGGACATGCCATGTCCCCTGGTCCCAATCCTGCCGTAGCTGAGATCTGCCATGGCCCGGTCACCCCTTCCTGGCCCAAAAGCCCATGCCCAGACCTGCCAGGGCAGAACTCCCCTACCTGGTTTGAACCCAGCCATGGATGGTCTTCCCAGACCTATTGTGCCTCTCCCTCCCCCTCCCCCAACAACTGAGCCTGGGACTGGACCTGACGTGCCTGGGGCACCCCTCTCAGGCATGAATCCAGCAGGAACTGGACCTGCTGTGGCTTGGAGAGGGAGGCTTGTCACTAACCTGGGGCCCCAAGAGAAGAGGAACCCCTAGACACTGACCCAGCCCTTGTTTCTGTTGACTTCAACTGGGAGAAGGGTCCAAAGATGACACTAAGGCATTGTGCCCTGGTGCAGGGCGCTAGTGTGACAATGGCCGGCTGGGGGAAGGGCTCTGGATGTTGCCAGCCACCTTACACAAGAAAATTTCCCGTGCCAGTGGGAGGCACAGGCGGCCCATTCCCCCCATTCTTGTCACCCTCCCCCACAGGAGAAAAAAAACCCTCCCCCACGGCCCTCACCTCAGAGGTTCATTTAAAGTGGCACAAACAAGAAAAATTGTTTGTATTGTTTTATTTACAGTAAGTAACTAAAGCTTGTAAGCAAACGGGAGCAGAGAAGGAGTGTTACAAACCCCACACAGAAAGGTGATCTCCAGCTACTGAGAACAGTTTTCTTAATGGCACTCCAACAGGACAATTGTCCAGGAACGAATATACAGAATTAACAAGTTACAGCCTCTATTTCAGTAACATTTAACCAATCTCTGTCCCCTTCTTCTTTCTTTTGTCCTTTGCTACTCAACATTTTTCTACCCTTCAGTCCCCATCCCTGTTTATTTTCCTGCATCTCCCCATTCTCCTACCTTCCCTGTTACAGAGAGATCATCCCCCTGGATTGCTCCGTTCTTTCCCCTGATTTTATCCCTTCCCCTCTTGCTGCCTCTGGGCTGGTTTCCCTGCCAGGGATACTTTCCTGTCACCTTTTTCTTTTCTGTTTTTCACCATTATTGTCCCTTTATTATTGTTTTATTTTAATTTGCATTTTTCTTCTTCCTTTTTCTAATTCCCTCTGGTTAAACCTGTCCTGGCCCTGCCTCCCCCAGGGTTGCCAGCCTCAGGAGTTTTTAAAAAAAACCATCAGACTGACCCAAAGATGATTTTTTAAGGTTTCTGGTCAATCAGCATCCCTTACGTGTCCCCGCACTCTGTGTGTGGCAATCCCAGTGTTACTGGATCTCCCACAGCTTCAGGGGAAGAAGGTGACTTTGACCCTGTGGCAGGAGCGCTCGCTGGCAGATTGGTACAAATCGCTCCCTGCTGCTTCAGAGTGTCCAGCTTCTCCCCAATCCTCCCAAACCCTGATTGATTCTATGTCCTGCCCCCGTACTCCGACTGCTGCCTGTACCTAGCCTGGCTGCTAGTTCTGTTCATGTTCAGCTCTCACCTCTGCCCTCAGGAACCCCCTGCTCATCCTGCTGGCCCAGGAGTTCTTCCCTGTCCCCCTCCCATGCCTGGAGCTGCAGGGAGGGAGGGGTAGGAGCTTTCAGGTATGACAGAGATGAGGAGCCAGGGGCTGGGTAGAGAGGAGTCCTCCAGGGTCAGAGACTGGTGTGTGTGAGGCTAGAGAGGCTGATTTCAGGGACACAGTCGGAGCTGGGATCCCAGCCACACCCAGAGCCAGGGTCGGATTCTCTCCCCAGGGAGGGAGCCCAGCGGGAATGTGAAAATCGAGGCCTTGGCATCAGCATCAACAAACGTGACCTGCCCCCGGTCACAATCCAGGCAAACTTGGATCCTGTGGGGGGCCCGGATCAGTGGCAGGTGGGTCTGAGGGGAGGTGAGAGCCAGGAACTCACCCCCCCACAGCTCCACAGCCCAGATCCCACCCTCAGGGCTAAGGCTGGTCCATCCCTTCCTGCTGACAGAATCTCTGGCAACCCCCACAGCCCAGTATGGCTCACCCCACGCCTCGACCTCCCAGCAATGTCTCCCCACAGTGAACCCCTCACAGCCCAGCACACAGGCCCGATAGTCATATCTCTCAGGGATGTCAGAGAGTTGCTGCTCTGTGTCCCCCCACATCACGCATTTTCGATTCTCAGACAGGAAAAGCTGGGGATGAGCCGTGTCTGGATCTAGAGTCACATATGCTGGGGAGAGAGAGAATCAGAGTGTGAGGGGCAGAGCTCAGCCCTGGGGGAGGCTGGGGCCATTTCTCACCCTCCCCAGCTGCCACTGTCTTGGACCCTGACACTGAGCCGAGCTGTCACTATGGTTCCTCAGCCTGGGCAATGGGACCCACATCATCATAACTTTCTCATTTGTTTGCAGAAGCTTCGTCCTCCTGCCCTACACCCCAGCCCGGGCTGCCTCATTCCCAGTGTCAGACCCAGCACAGAAGGTGTTAGTGAGGTGGGAGTAGAGGAGGAAGGTACCAGTATTAAACCCCAGAGGGAAACTTCCTCCACTAATGCAGCCTCCACACCCAGGCCAGGGCATAGAGAAGAAGGTGCAGTGCAGGGGAAGAGCTGCCTAACCCCAGAGAGCAGGGGGTGGCATTGGGTGGGGCAGCCCCAGCCCAGAGAGAAGGGAGGAGCTGCCAGTGTCACAGGGAGGGCATCTCCCCAAGGCAGGGAGCAGCTCCAATGGGACAGCCCAGGGGAAAGGCCAGATGGGGGAGAAGAGCGATGGGGAGCTCCCCACACCGGGATAAAGCAGAGGGAGGTGGCAGCCCCAGGGCAGAGAGCTCTGTGCGGGCGCTGCTCAGGGAGAGGGTTTCCTGCAGCAGCCTGGGCAGGAACTCAGCCCCATGGCTGGTGTCAGGAGCATTCGTGTGACGTCAGCTTGGGATTCCCACCACAGTTACGGAACCTCGGTAGAATGTGGCTGAGGGGGGAGGGCACAAGGTTCCCCAGCTGGTGGCCTCACCCCCTCCGTGGCCCTACCCCATCCTCCTCTTGTGAGTGAGGTCCCGCCTCCTGACCCAGCTGTGAGTCTTAGCCACAGTGGGGACACCCTGAGTCTCCACCTGGCCAAAGGTCAGGGTCCAGAGGGCCTGACAGCTGCCCCTAGACTATGTCCCCGCTCCCTTGAGTGCACCATCCACGGCAGGTGGAAGGTCCAGGGCTCAATGACAGGCAGGTGAACTCTGGCTTCTGCCTTGGGCAGGGGGCAGGGCCTGAGGAAAGAGGAGCAGGGGTGGGACCACTGGGAGGGGCCAGCACAGGGAAGAGGCAGCTGCCCCAGACAGAGGCTGCCCTTCATGGAAAGGAGCTGATGAGCTGCCCCACTACAAAGCGCAGCCATTGTCTGCAAAGCTCCAGGTCTGCTCGGGGTTTGCAGTTCGTGGGGTCAACGTGGCCCCCCAAACTATCCCCATGTTAGCAAATAGGGTGGCCTGGCCATCTCACTTCTTAAAGTGGGCAGGCCTGCCCTTCCCACCCCACCCCACCCTGTCACATCTGATCCAGTGTGCCTGGGTGTCCTCACTGGTCAATGGGTAAGATTTAGGATTACGTGCGCCATGGTCGCTGTGGGGTTGGGTGGGAACTTCAGCAGCAATCTCAGGAAGCTGCTTTCACGGGAACTTTCTCACCATTTAAAGACAATCTCCAGCTGCAAACTCACCCTGTCTGAAAGCTCGCAGGGATTTTCCTCTTGCTCTCTCCAGTGCAGAGGGCAGAGTGTCTGGCAAGGGAAAGGGTTAGAGAGGTGAAAATTCAGGCTCTCATATTTATAACACCGTCTGCACTCCACGCTGCTAGAACTGCATTTTAGTTACGCCAGAGAAACGGGCTGGGACACACACCGGTATTTAGTAAAAGAAGATTTCTGGATCTTTTGTGTGATATTCTGTGCTAGAAGATTTACCTGGTGTTACTCTATTCCACAACTCAGTTGACTTTTGTGTTGTTGTTTTTTTTTTTTTAATAAAACAAAAAACGTGTGTGGCTCTTTGGTCTGGGATGAGGCTGGAGTGAGGGGTGTCAGTATGCAGGATGCCCCAGGGAAAGAGGACTACCTCAGCCCACTGTCACTGCAGCAGCTTGGAGCCAGGTGAGAAGCCCCTCTCCACGGCAGCTGCAACTCCGGTGCACGTCCCCCATCCGGGGCAGGTCCAGGTTCATCTGCCCCTTGCGCTCCTCTGCCGGAGTGAGAAAAGCAGCAAACTGCACTTTCCCCTTGCTCCCTGATGCGGGGGAACAGCCAGCAATGCTCCTGCATGAATGGGGAAAGGAGCTTGAGCCTCCCTGCTCCTGGTCCTCCCTAAACTACACCTAGGGGGTGAGAGGCTTGAGACTGGAAGAATCCTGGAGTGGGGACCATGCCCTCAGCCAGCCCCCTTCCCCTGCCTGGTGAATCTCTCTGTTTTCTGGTGTTATGAGAAGCCATCTCATTCTGGGCATATCCCATTGTCCTGGCACAACCAAACCCTGACGGTACTTTATGGCTACGTCTACACTGGCATGATTCTGTGCAAGAACTCGTTTGTGGAAGAGTTTTTGTGCAAAAACTCTTCCAGAAGACAGCGTCTACACTGGCATGTGCCTTTGCGCAAGAGATGTGCTTTTGCGCAAGAGCATCCATGCCAGTGTAGACGCTCACTTGCGCAAGAAAGCTCTTATGGCCATTTTAACCATAGGGCTTTCTTGCGCAAGAAATTCATGTTGCCTGTCTACACTGGCCTCTTGCGCAAGAACAGTTGCACAAGAGGGCTAATTCCTGAGCGGGAGCATCATAGTTCTTGCGCAAGAAGCCCTGATTTCATATATTAGAACGTCAGTATTCTTGCGCAAGAACTTGCGGCCAGTGTAGACAAGCAGCAAGTTTTTGTGCAAAAATGGCCGCTTTTGCGCAAAATCATGCCAGTGTAGACGTAGCCTAAGTGATGACAAGAGGAAGCTGTGCACCGAATTGGCTGGTCCTAGCTCTTACCGTTTAGAAGGGGCTCTGTGACAGGCTGGGTGCAGCTCTAAGAAATGGCCTTTAATTGACAGCTTGTCATTCAAGTAATTCGAAGGGTTCAAGAGCCGCCGTGTATGGAGGGCAGGGGAGTCAGTAGCCCACCCTAAAGTTTGAACCCCTGATGTCATGCTTGAGATCTGCTTAAAACACAAACCCGCCAGAGGCAGCTCTGAGCTGTAACAGAGTTTTGGCTACTTCCAGCTTTGCCTCTGGGCAGGGGGCTTGTTTATAAACAGAGGGAGGCAGGGAGCCCAGCCCCTCTGAGAACTAAGCCCTGGGGCCTAAAGGTCAGAACCCAAAATCTAAACTGTCACTTTCCCCTCCTTGATCCCTTCTAGGTACCTTTGAACTCCCTCAGAGTCTCCGACAGCACAAGAGTTATCTGGGAGAAACCACTGACTTGGTCTCCCAGTTCTGGAGAAATCTCATCTGGCTGCTGGAACTGCCCCTTCTCGCACCTGGAGCAAAACAATGTCACAGGTTGATACTGCATTGAGTGACCTGGTTCTTAAGTTCTTGCTAGTGAGTAAATGCTCTGCTGGATCTGGATACAGAATCCCTCTGCTTCTCCCATGGCCGTGCGATGTCCCCCTCAATATCTTTAATATTCTTACAATCCAGCCTGGAGACACCATCTCTGGGGACAAAAGGGGAATTGTGTCTCCACGGCCAATTCACTTCTTGGCCTCCAGGCTCCAAGGGACAGGAGGTTCCCAGGGGAAGGGCTGTAGGAATCTGCCCACTAGGAACTAGACTGAGATACCAGCTCCCTCCTCCCCAGCTCATTCCACACAGGTCTCCAAACAGCCCTCGGGTGGGAAAGACTCTTGATTCCTGCTGCCCTGGGCTGAATGGTGCCCAGTGCCCAGCAGTGACAGGCCCATGTTCCATCCCCACAGTCCTGAGGCAGCCAGCCCCCAGGGAGGTGACAGCCCTAGGAAATACTTGAGGTCAGACTGTGCCCCTGAATGGAGAATTCCAGAGTCTGCTGTGCGAGGGCGAGACCCTCAGGCTGAAGTTGGTCAGAGATTTGTGCCCAGCCTGTGACCTTCCCCTCACGTCTGGCTGTGGAGCCCTGGGGAGATGTGGTGCTCACATCAGCTCCAAGCTCCTCCCCAGCATTTTGCAGTGTGAATGGGAGTGAGAAAGAGCCACGTACCTGCTCAAGGTGCTGTTGGCATCCTGCAGGAGAAAGAGAGAAAAGAATCTCAGCCCCATCGGACACACACAGGGGCCCCGGGGAAGGGATTTTGCAAACATGGGGAAGAGAGACCCTGACCTGGCCCCAGGCTATGGATTCCCTGAGCTAATGAGGCTTTGCCATCTCTACTATCTCTGTGCCTGTAACTCTGCAAAGCACAACGGTCACTCACATGTCAGCAATGCACATGCCTAGTTACACCCAGATCTGACGGCTGGACCCCAGCGATTGTGATTCAGGAGCCTCCCTTCCCTGTGTGGGGAGCTGGGATGTTTCTCCCTCAGTCTCACCTGCAGGAATTCACTCGCTGGCTTCTGGCACTTCCCTGCCAGCTCCCCTATCAGCTCACAGCTGCTATGTCTAGCTTACAACGTTTTTTTCGGAAAAAGGTACACCACACCCACGCTCCACATTTTGCGTACCTTTTTCCAATTGTTTCTTCGGAAGAGGCTTTTCCGAAATGTAGCCCATCTACACTGGGCCAATTTTCAGAAAAACCTCCTCTTTTGGAAGAGCCCTTCTCATGGGAGGAGGAAGACAGGGCTTCCAAAAGAGCGCATCTTCTCTTTCCCCCAAAAAAGCAGATGTGTTCCCTGGACGCGGTGGAGTTTTTCAGGAAAACCCCATAGTCTAGACATAGCCTGAGATGGGAAATCTGTGAAGAGAGTTTCCTGACAGTGTCAGTCTGAAGCCTCACCAGCTCCTCCTCCAGCTTCTTCATCTGGGCCAGCAGGAGTCGCTCTTGTTCCTCCAGGAACTGCTGAAGATGCTGAAACTCCCCCACAACCTTCTGCCTTTGGGCTTCTGTCTGTTTCTGTATGAAAAAAGGGAAAGAGCTGGTCAGGGGCATCGATGGAGCCCGGGGCCCTTTCATGGGGAGCTCAGTGAGCAGCAGGGAGAACTTGGAAAATCCTCAAATTTCTGACATTTGATTCAACCTCCTGGGCACAAGGCACAGGAGTCTCCCAGCTTCCCCTTCCGCTCGTGTCCCTCTGAAAGGGACTGTTTCCTGTCCATCATGGGCAGCATGTTCTGTTATTCATGGGCACTGAGAATTCAGACCCAGAGCAGCAGGAGGCAGGACTCAGCCCCAGCCTGACAGAGACACCCAGGAAGGAAAAAGAAACAAACCTGTTAATGCACAAAGTGGCCAGACCCAGCAGACAGCCCTTCACAGGGACATTCAGCTCCCTTGGGGAGGATTTCTGGGAAAGTCACAGGGGCTGAACATTAACTCATCCCCTGACATGGAGGCTCAGGGCCTGTCCACACATGGATCTAATCCAGCAATCCATGATCCAGGAGAAACGCAAACAAGCCCAATCTCAGCAAGGCCACACAGGAGTCTGCCTCCTAACACTGCCCTCCCGTTGCCCCTCCCTGCCAGTTCATACCCATAGGCACCTACCAGATTCTCCTGGCTTCTCCCGTTGCTTTCCATCCCAGCAGCTTTTCTCTCTCTTCTCTTAGGGTGGCTACGTCTACACTGCCCACAGAGCGTCCACACCTCAAGCGCGTTTTTGCGCAAGAAAATTTACAGTAGAATGGCAGAACTGAGGCCTTTTTGCAGTGTAGATATACCTCTTTCTACAAGGAATAACTCCTTTTTGTGCAAGAGTTCTTGTGCAAAAAGGTGTGTGTGGACGCCAACGGGGTTTTTGTACAAAAAGAGCCTATCAGAAAAAGCACAGGTGCTCTGATGGCCATTCTGTTAATGGCAATCAGAGCTTTCTTGCGCAAGAGCATCCATGCAATGTGGATGCGCTTTTGCACAAATAGATTTTGCGGAAGATCTCTTCCGCAAAAAGTTTCTTGCGCAAAAAGCCTGCAGTGTAGATGTAGCCATTATGTCTACACTGCAGTGTTATTTCGGGATACAAGCGGTATCCCAAAATAACTCTCCCGCATCTTCACAAGCCACCCATTATTTCAAAATATTTTTCAAAATAAAGGGCATCCCGGTAACCGTCATTCCACGAGGGTTAAGGGATGACTCGAAATAGCACTTTATTTTGAAATAAAATCGAAATAAGTACACAAATTGCGTATCTTATTTCCAGTTCAAAGAGCAATGTAAACATAGCCCCAGGCTACGTCTACACTGCTGGCTTTGCTGGCCGTGCCTATGCAAATGAAGCACAGATTAGCATTTTGCCACACTTCATTTGCATAATTTATTCAAGTCATAAGGATCTTGCACAAAACGGGGGTTTTGCACGAAAAACCCCGTCCACACTGCTTCCTTTTGTGTAAAATCCCCTTGTGCAAAAACAGCTTGAATAAATTATGCAAATGAAGCACAGCAAAATGCTAATCCATGCTTCATTTGCACAGGCATTGCCAGCAAAGTCAGCAGTGTAAATGTAACCCCAGAGTCTTCAAATAGGCCATAAATTTTTCCTGAGCAAACAGAAATAAGCACCAGGGCAACCAACCATGAGCTGTCTGGAGCCCGTCTGTCTGCCTTTAAGCTGTATGGTCCCAGTTTGGTGGGGCTCTGTCCCTGTCTGATAAGGACTCAGCCCTGGATGTGGCTTTATTGAAAAGGAGACAGGAAGAGACTGCAGATGCAGCAGGATGCCTATGTGGGGGGGATCGGTGGTGGCACCTTCACAAAGTATGATGCAGGTGGGGATTAGGGAGGTAAAAAGGGTTAAAAAAACTAATCATGGAACCGATCAAAATTTAATGTTACAGTATTTTTTTTTAACCTGCTGATAGGCAGGGACCGGTAGCAAATGTGGGCTCTCCTGGGAGCAGGGCTCTCACACAGGGATTGCTGGGGGTGGCCACAAGGACTGCCAGCAGGTGGGGACTCCCAGCAGCTGCAGACTCACATTAGCTGCCAGGGGCCAGTGGGCAGCGGAGAGTTTAACCAGTAACTGGCACCGCTAAGCATTAGCTCATCAGTTAACCAGTCTGATCCCAGTGGTGCCTGGCATGGCCCTGAGCTGTCTAGAGTAGGGATGTAAGCGACTAGTCAACTATCTGATAAGCAAAAGCTCCACGGGAGGCAGGGGCGGCAGAGAGGTAGCTGGGACTGGGCCCTTAATACACTGAAAAGGCTAAAGCACAGCAGGGGGCACTCAGCGCAAGCCAGGAGAGCTGATTCCCAGCTTGTACCGGGTCCTCCCCGCTGCGCACCAGCCTTTTAAATACATTTAAAAGGCTGGTGCACAGCCAGGGGGAGGACCCTGCACGAGCTGGGAATCAGCTGTCCTGGCTTGCACTGGGTCCCTCCTACTGTGCTTTTGCTTTTTTAATGTATTAAGAGCTGCAGCAGGGTTAGCTCCTGGGCTGGGCGGTAACCCCGCTGCAGCTCCTCACTTATCGACTCATCAATTAACATCCCTAGTCGGGAGCCCTGTTGTGGGGAGACTCAAGGTGCTTGGGGTTCCACACAGCGTCCAGCCCAGTGATCTCCTCTAGTGCCGGCCACCGCATCTGAGTTTAACCCTCATGGAGCAGCCCACGAGTTCAGCACCCCAGTGAGAAACCTCCTCTCCCTGCTCGGCCTGGGGCTTTATCAAGGCGTCGTTCCCTCCTAAGGGCCACACTTCATCACTATTCAGTGATGCTAGCAAGCAGGGGGCAGTGTAGCCTAGTGGTTAGGGCCTTGGCCTGAAACCAGAAAGACCAGGGTTCTGCATTAAACTCAATCACTAACATACTTGGTAACCATAAGCAACCTGCTGCCCCACTTTCCCTTCCCACCATTTGTCTAACTGGACTGTGACCTGCTCAGGGCAGGGACTCTCCCTTGCTGGGTGCTGTACAGGGCCCGTGGGGCATGTAAGATAAATGATGGATTGCTACTGCTGTTCATCCAATCAGTAACAGCTTGTAACCTCTCCTTTTCCAATCTGAAGGCAGCTCTCTTGCATAGACTGGCCTGCAGTGCCTGTGTTCTAAACCAGTGTTTCTCAACCCTTAGGGGTACTCAAGAGAAGTCTGGAGGTATGTCAACCTAAGTGAAATTTGGAGAAAACTAAATTTTTGTTTTAAATTTTACAGCACTTTTTTTTTTACTTTTTACACCCAAAAATTTCATCACCTGCCCAGCTACAATTAAGTTTTTAAACAAATATGTGGCAATGGTAGAAAAGCATTTTGTATGTCTGAAAATTGTAGGTACTGGGGGTACTTACAATTTTTTTTTAAAAAGGGGATACATTTTTAAGGGGTACTTTATAAAAAAAGGTTGAGAAACACTGATCTAAACTCTCTGTTAACACCTTCCCTTGTGTAAAAACCCCTCCTGTCACTAGCAGGGGCTGGGGTTCAGGATTTAGACTCAAGAGAAATGTTTCCCACATCAGGTATCTGTAAAGACTTGATGTAAGTTGTTACAGCCAGAGCATTTATTTTTTACAGCATCTCTCATACCAGGTAACAGTCAGCAAAATCAGCCTGTAATTAAAACCTCAAGTTATTTCCCGTTACACTGGACAGCAACTCTGTACCTTGTACTCCTGGGCAGCTTCCTGTATAGGAACCACAGTGTGAGCTCCATGAGCCCAGGACCTGCCACACAACACATACATAGGAGTTTGATCCTCCTCACAGAGAAGCTTCAGAGTCTCCTGGTGCTCCCCGCACACCCCGCCCCCTTCTGCACCCTTCACTGTCTGCAAACTCAGCCGCTTGGCTATTTCTACTATATTGGCCAGCTGCCTGTTGGGCTGGAGATGTTTCTTCTGTACAGTGTCTCTGCATTGAGGGCAGGAAGCAGCTGTGTTGTGTACTTCCCAGCACCGGCTGAGGCAGGCCTGGCAGAAATTGTGCCCACACTCCAGAGTGACAGGGGCCGTGAAATAATCCAGGCAGACGGGACACGTCACTTCCTCCCGGAGACTTTCCACAGGGCTCTCTGAAGCCATGGCTCCCTCTGGGCAGTGTCACGGGGCTAGTTTCACTTTCCTGAGCTCAGCAATGTAGGGAGTACGGGTGGGGGTTGATGTACCAGCACTGATTATTAAAAAAAAAAAAAAAGCTTTGCTCACCCACTGCCCATGCCTGGTCCTCCATTGTACACCCTCAGGCAACGACTACACTACAAATTTTGCCAGAAGAGACAATGCAAATGAAGCATGGATGAGCATTTTCTCGCGCTTCATTTCAATACTCTCTTCCGATTCGTTTTTGCACTAGGGGGGTTTTATGCAAAAACAAGCAGTGTGGACGTTTCCTTTTTGCATAAAAATCCCTTTTTACGCAAGATCCTTATGCCTCAAAAACGGAGGTATACTGGTCTTGCGCAGAACGGGGGTTTTGCGCAAAACAGAAATGTCCACACTGCTTGTTTTTGTGCAAAAACAGCTCAGAAGAGATTATGCATTGCCTCTGCCAGCAAAACTTGTAGTGTAGATGTAGCCGCAGCCAGAACCCCCTGCCTTGCTGCCACTCATGCCAGGCCCCCTCCTCATACTGTGTTCAAATCCCTCCCCCCCACGCTCTGACACATCTGTGTGTGTCCCCTTCCCTCCCCCGCCAGTACCCAGCTCCCCTCTCAGCCCAATGTGAGCCTCAGGAACCACCAACAGCAGCCAGAGAAAAAGGGATGGACAAGCATCCCCCCCCCCCAACCTTACCCCTCTCCCCCTCCTCCTCCCCAGCCCTAATCTAAATTTAACATTCCTAGTCACAACCCCTCCCCCCAACCGGGTGGGGCCGCCCCCCCCAGCCAGCTGTTCCAGTCCCCCCAACTCCCCCAACCCCAGCTGCAGCCCCCTCCCCTCCTCCACAGCCTGTGCGTGTCCCAACAAACTCCCCCACTGCTGCCCTGCAGGTGCCAGGCGAGCAGCGCAAGGGCAGGTAAATGGACGCTGCGCTGCAGCTGCCCCCCCTCTACAGGGAGCCAGGCGCAGCCGCGGGGGGCGGGCACGCAGCAGCCGCCACCCCACGAACAAGGCGGCCCCGGACCTGAACCCGGGCCCCGCAGCCGCCACGTGGGTCTGAGCAGGCACTAAGAGCGGAGGCCGCACCAACCAGGGGGCACGAGCGCGAAAGCCAGACCCGCGCAGGCGCAACACGGGGCCCTCCCAGCTACTCCGAGAGGGTGGCGCGCCCGGCAGCCAATCACGCGCTGCAGAAGGGAACGGACCAACCCGCCCACCAACCACAGCGAAGGGCAACGCAGAAGCCCCGCCCCCGGGCAGCCCCTGGCCGCTCCCTGCCGCCGCGCGAAGCTGGGAGCCCCCCCCCCGCTTCCTCTGGAACGTTCCAGCCTGCAGGGCGCTGGGCCCATGTGCCTGTGGGGCCTTCTCTGGGCGCGGTGGGGAGGTTCCCAAGGGGCAGTGTCTGTGCCTAAGCAGGGACAAGCCGGGCCGGGCAGCTGTTGCAGGCTGATGCGCAGAGAGGAGGGGCTCAGATCGCTGCTCCTTTGAAGCATTTTTTTGCCCAATATTGCTTGAGTCAGTTTTTCACAATTGCTCAAAAATCTGGGCTTTAGCATGTCTGTCCAGTTGTTTCTCTTTTAGAATGTCACAGTTGAGGTGCCACCAACTTTCATGATTTTCTCATGGGTCTGGCGAAATTTGTGGGGCCCATTGAAGCCCCCATTCCTGGAAGCCTGTGAGGGGCTGAGACCCTGGACTTGTGTTTTCTAGACAAAGGGGCTGTGTCTACATTGGCGTGATCTTGCGCCAAAGCGGCCACTTTTGCGCAAAAACATGCTGCCTGTCTACACTGGCGGAGAGTTCTTGCGCAAGAACACTGATGTTCTAATGTGTGAAATCAGTGCTTCTTGCGCAAGAACTATGATGCTCCCGCTCAGGAATAAGCCCTCTGGTGCAACTGTTCTTGCACAAGAGGCCAGTGTAGACAGACAACATGAATTTCTTGCGCAAGAAGGCCCTATGGTTAAAATGGCCATCGGAGCTTTCTTGCGCAAGAGAGCGTCTACACTGGCACGGATGCTTTTGCGCAAAAGCAGATCTCTTGTGCCAAGGCGCATGCCAGTGTAGACACTGTCTTGCACAAATACTCTAACGCAAAAACTCTTGTGTTAAAGAGTATTTGCGCAAAATCATGCCAATATAGACGTAGCCAGGGAGTCCCAGCTCTCTTTGTTGCAGAGAAACATGTACAATTTTCACCCCAGTGCAGTCTAAAGCACAGAGAAAGCAAAAGGCAAATCAGAGAATGGCAATATCTACTACTCCTTGTTATTAAAACTCATGATTTGGGAGGCCGGCCTGACTTATGATATTTAAATGCCTGGTGTCGGCTGTACTGTGCCAGTGAGAATTCAGACCTTAGAACAGGGCACTACTACATCCCCCAGCATCTGTACTGACTCCAGGTGATAGGACAGCTCATAATATACTAGTGGTTCTCAAAGTGCAGTCTGCAGACCACTAGTGGTCAACAGCTGCCTCCCAGGTGGTCTGCGGCTGGAGCTCAGTCCTCCCTTCCTCCCCCATGCAGCAGGGAGCCCACACTGCCACTTCAGCCTTGTGGTCCCCGTGCACAGCACCAGCAGCGGCTTCTGGCTCAAAAGGTGCAGGCCGGGGTGGGAGATGAAGAAAGCAGATTTACACGCACACCCTGCGCAGGCCACAGGGCTATAGGTGGAGAAGCGCCACCCTGCCCCCCTGCATGGGAAAGTCCCAGCCACCGCCACGGTAACAGCGGTGCATCCCTTAATTGCTCCCACAGAGCAAGCAGCAGGTTGGGCTGCACGGGGTCCAGCAGCCAGCACCCTCCCCCTTCCCCAGCAGCAGGTTAGGCTTTGCTACGCCCAGTGGTAGTGGGAAGAGGCGACACTGGGGCTGAGGACTGGCACATGCAGGACACAGGTGGGGGCTCGAGGCTTTTTGGGGCTTTGCACCTGCAGGGACTTGGTCTGGGGGAAGGGACCAAGCCGCCTCAGTGCCCACCCCCCGAGGGCACCATGGACTGGATCCCCATGGGATCCTGCCCCCAGTAGGAGTGGACACCTCAAGGTCACCCACCCGTCTACCCCCCCTTGCTGTGCTGCACCCAGCCTCCCTGCCCCCTCCTCCCATTTCCCTGAACTCCCCCCCCCCCGAGCCACCCTGACCCCAGCCCTATTCCTACGGGCACCCTGACCCCCATCTCCTTGAACCCCCTCAGCAACTCTGCCCACCAGTTTTATCCCCAGTGATTCCCTGCCCCTAGTCCTCTCCTGTACCCTCCCTCCTGGCCAGACACCCTACCCCACTCCTGCTCCTTGCACCCTCCCTCCTGGTCACACATTGCACCCTGCCTTACTCCTGCTTACGCTCCCTGTCCAGACACCCTACTCCCAGCCTGCTTCTGCACCCTGCCTCCCACCCAGACCCCAGAACTTCTCCCTCTTCTGCACTGCACCTTCCTCCCAGATCCTGCACCCCCATCCCTGTCCCTCTCACTGGCAGCCCTGTCCTGCACACTGAACCCCTCATTTTTGTTCCCACTCCAGAGCCTAAAGGGGTCCATAAAATCCACTAACTCCAGACAAGTAAATCTGGCCTACAGGAAGCCCTGAACCTCAGTCCTCCCTGTCACTCCATGGGGCTGGATTGCCAGAGGAGTGAGGTGTCTCAGTAGGGGACCACATCAGTGAGGGTTGGGGGTTTTTGGAGGATTTTTTTTGCTTCTCACTTGTGTGGACCCCAGTTTATTTTTCTGTGGGTCAGTGGCCCCTGACACAAAAAAGGTTTCCCACTCCTGCCATAAATAAAGAAAACACTGAAACCTTTTGAGTGGGACATACATTAATATTTTACTTTATTTAAAATGAACCTTGATAAACTGACATTAAAACACTTAATCTGATTAATAATTATGTAATTAACGGCGAGTTTCCATTATCAACTGGTAGTCCTCAGAAAGGTTTGCATTGAGCCAGGTGGTCCACAAGCCAAAAAACTTGAGAACCACTGTATTACACACTGCTGCTAGTGACACTCTCACATGCGTCCTCACAGCTTCCCCCGCCATGAGGCTGGCAGGAGAGGATTGTTACACCCAAATGACAGAGGGAAAAACAAAAGCTGAGGAAGGCAAAGGCCCTTGTCTCACATCACACAGCCAGTCAGGGACAGATGTGGGAACAGGACCCAGAAGCCCTGACTTTCAAACACACCATGGCTGCGTCTAGACTGGCATGATTTTCCACAAATGCTTTTAATGGAAAAGTTTTCCGTTAAAAGCATTTGCAGAAAAGAGAGTCTAGATTGGCACGGACGCTTTTCCTCAAAAGCACTTTTTGTGGAAAAGAGTCTCTGGCTAATCTAGACGCGCTTTTGCGCAAGAAAGCCCCGATCGCCATTTTAGCCATCGGGGCTTTTTTGCGCAAAACAATTCTGGGTTGTCTACACTGGCCCTCTTGCGCAAAAGCATTTGCACAAGAGGGTTTTTGCCCTAACGGGAACGTCATAGTATTTGCGCAAGAACACTGACGATCATACATTAGATCGTCAGTGTTCTTGCACAAATTCAAGCGGCCAGTGTAGACAGCTGGCAAGTTTTTCCGGAAAAGTGGCTGATTTTCTGGAAAAACTGGCCAGTCTAGACACAGCCCATCAGTCTGGAGTTTCACACCCTGACTGATCAGAATAAAGTGACCTCAAATGAACTACAGACCCCAGCCCTTCCTAGGGACTGCTCAGCCAGTATTTTAGAAGCACTGGATCACTAGAGACTCAGTACCTGCTCAGAGACAACCAATGGGAAGAAGCAGAACAACTCTCCAAACACACGGTTGGTTCTGGCTCATTTGCTGGGCCGTAAAGAGAACAACAAAATCCTGAGTCTCCTGTCTGTGACTGCCCCACCCCCCCAGCTCAGCCAATCAGCACTGAGACTCTGAGGAGCAGGAGGCTGACAGCCACCCCGCCGCCCCAAGATGGCACAGGGATGGCTCAGGCCACCAGTGGGGTCACTCTCAGAGCATTTGCCTGTCCCATCTCTTTGTCAGGCCTTCCCACTATGAGGGCTAGAGAGTAGCCCCCTCCCCACCAGTGAGGAGGGAAGCAGGGAAAAAGGAAACAAAAAAACCCCCAACCCCTCCCCCCCCAAAAAAACCCCAATATCCCCAGTGATTCTAAGGGACAAAGGCCTGATGGGGAAAAAAAATCCCCTCCTTAACCAAGGCTAGGTCTACACTATAGATTTTTTTTTCCAGAAAAAGCTACGCAAATTGCACTCCGCAATTTGCGTAGCTTTTTCCAAAAGAGGCTTTTCTGTCATTTGCTCCATCTAGACAGAGCCAAATGGCGGAAAAGCCTCCTCTTTCGGAGGAGCCCTTATACCTCGTAGAACAAGGCATACAGTGCTCCCTGAAAGAGTGCATTTGCTCTTCCGCAAAAAAGAAAAGCGGAAGAGCAAATGCGTTCCCTGGATGCGGCAGTCCAGACACATACCCTGGGCTACGTCTACACTGGCAGCTTCTTGCGCAAGAACTCTTCCAGAAGAGAGCGTCTACACTGGCATGTGCTTTTGCGCAAGAGCATCCATGCCAGTGTAGACGCTCTCTTGCACAAGAAAGCTCTGATGGCCATTTTAACCATAGGGCTTCCTTGCACAAGAAATTCATGTTGCCTGTCTACACTGGCCTCTTCTGGAAGAGCTCTTGTGCAAAAGGGCTTCTTCCTGAGTGGGAGCATCAGAGTTCTGGTGTAAGAAGCCCTGATTTTATACATTAGAATCACAGTTTACTTGCACAAGAACACATGGCCAGTGTAGACAGGCAGCAAGTTTTTGCACAAGAGTGGTCGCTTTTGCGCGAGATCGCGCCAGTGTAGACACAGCCCAAGTGTTTTTCCTGCCTTCAATTTGGAAAGTACCAGATGGATCAGGCTGCATGGGTACCAAACCTCTCTCAAACTCTTACCTTCTCCACAGGGATGTCTGTCTTCTAACTCAATTAGTCATGGGAAAAGAGAACACACCAAAGAGGCTCAGGGCAGGAGGTTGGGGGCATATGTGTGTGGGGGGGGCTCAGAGCAGGGGGTGAGGATGTGGGAGGGTACAGAAGTCAGGGCAGGGGATTGGAGCTGTGGTTGGGAGTACATTGGGGAGGTCAATGGGTCTAGAATCCCAGCTCCCTCTACTCTGGGCTTCCTGAGGCCTTTTAGCAAACCGGGGCTTTCTCTGCAGTGTGTGGGGGAGAGAAACCCCTGAGCCAGTGACACGGACTGATCTGGGTGCAGGCGAACAAGGGACGATTCAATAAAGCTACATGTAAATGGATCCATCCAGCAATGACTGTGCCAGCCACAAGTACAGGGGCAGGGGGCTTTAGCCAATGAAGCACTGACTCTCAGGAAGATTTGGGAGTGATGGGGAGTGAAACTATGGGCTGAAAAATGAAAATATCCACTGTGGGTTTTTTTAAGAGAAATGTCACCCTCCCTCCAGCCAGTTGGAGACAGAAGCAACAAGGGCAGGTTCAATTATCCAGGGCAGGATGGATGCAGGGATGGGACAGGTGGGAGGGTCCCGAGAGGTGAGGCAGCTGAAAGGAAGCAAAGAGCGCAGTGTCAGCCAACCAGCCAGGGGTCCAGAGAAAAGAAAGCAGGTAGGCTGCATGCTATAATGGGTAGTACTCAGCATTTTGAATCTTGCACACTGAGTTCAAATCTCAGTGGGACCTGCTGCTGAGACGTTGCTTGGCTGCAAGTCCTTGGGAATGTGCACTTTTGGTTCCCTTGTCCTTCAGTGCCCCAAAATGAATCTTTTCCCTCTGGCTGGGTGACTGATACCCACTAAAGCTGGCGAGAGCTGGCATATGTGCTCTGCCCACCTGGACTGCACCCAGCCTGCGACAGGGCCTGACACTGAAGAGGGGTTTTACCTTTCTCAGGAAATCTGAGCCTGGCTATTTCCGAGGCTGCGAGCAGCTGCCCTGACCCACCCGTCCCGTTTTAGAGCCCACAATGTCCCTGCAGCTCACTGTGGGTCTTTTCCAAAAGGGCCACTTGTGACCCTGTGGCCTGGCTAGGTAAGAGAGTGGTGCTAATATGGGCAGGGAGGCTAAAAGAGGAAAATGAAACTGACTGAGCAGTTTGCAGGGAGCAGACCAGAGTCCTTTCCTAGACCAGGGGTGCGGAGAGGGATCAGGGGAAACTGGGTCAACCCCAGCGCACAGATATGGGGGGAACAGGTCCAGCAGTACAAGACAATTATTCCAAGAGGCGCGGAGTTCACCGAGGAGGCTCACCCTACCTGCCCCTGCACCCCAAATGCCTGCAGGACAAGCTGGGAGCTCAGAGGGGGTGGCAAGGAGGTGGTTAGTGTTTTTCCCCACAAGGGTGGCCATGCCTACTTCTTGCTCCTCCCCAAATGCTTGGCGGCCAGCTGCAATCTGGGGCCAAGTGGCAAAGAGGCAGCTGGATCCTCTTGACAGCAGGGTTTCACCACTCATCTTCTTCCCCACCTTCGGCAGCCACGGTCTCTTTCAGCCAACCCAAGAAGGGAGGCAGGAATGGGGAAAAGTAGCAAGTCAAACTGAAGGAGGCAGGCAAAACCCATCTTGCCTTGCAGGGCCACTTGCAATAGCTTCTTTCTTGTGTGCTGCAGCTGAGAAAAACGCCCTGATAGATAGTGAAGAGGCAGCCCTAGTAATAGTTATGCAGTTGCTGAGGCAGCTCAGTTGGGCACATGTTAGCTTCATGATCTAAAGGTCCCTGGTTCAAGCCCAAGTTTTTTCTGGCAGAAGCCTTTGTCTATGTGTCTGAGACCACCTTCAGCTCTGTGAGCTGCTCACGCCCACTCTCCCAGACTCAGTTATTCATGAAGCACATGGCCAGGCAAGCAGGCTGGCTGGGAAACATTTTAAGCTCAGCAGGCAGGCAGGCTAGTTTGGCAGCTGGCCAGTAAATCTCTTGGCCACAGCCTGCTCCTGGCACCCCAGCCCTTTCCTGCCCCAACTCTCTGCCTCCCCCCCTCAACATACCCAAACCCTCTGTCCCCCTCTTACACCAGTAACCGCTCCCAGATCTGGCATCCCAATCTCCTGCCCCAGATCACAATCCCCTCCTTGCCGAGCTCACATCCCAACCCCCTGCACTCCAGTCCCCTGCCCTAGGTCACAATCGCCTGCTTCATCCCAACTCCCTCTCAGACTCCAGTCTCCCTCCTGCACCCCAGTCCCTCACCCCAAGCACCCTTCTGCACCCACCCTCCATTCCAGACCCTGCATCTCCACTAATATCATGGAAGAGTGCGGCCCCCAACTACTTTCCAAAATCTTGGAGTGGCCCCCCATCAAAAATTATTGCCCACCCCTACTCTAGACAGATGCCTGCTCTATCTGTCTGATTCACACATGGGGGTTCTGGAGCAAACACTCCCCTACAGTCTGTGCCTAACACCAGTATCAGTGTTTGCTACTGAGGGGTCTAGACCAGTGTTTCTCAACCTTTTTTTATAAACTACCCCTTTTTTCAAAAAAAAAAATTATAAGTATCCCCAGTCCCAGCAGTTTTCAGACATACACATTTTTTTTTTCTACCATTGCAACACATTTGTTTAAACAACTTGTAGCCAGGAGGGAGATGAAATTTTTGGGTGTAAAAAGTACAAAAATAATAAAGTGCTATAAAACTTAAAACAAGAACTCAGTTTTCTCCAAATTTCAGTTGTGTTGGCAAACCCCCCCAACCTCTCTCCCTAGTCTAGACAGCTGCAGTCTCATTGGTTGGGTGAGATGTCCTACTGAGGAGGAAGCATCTCAATTGTCATCCAAGATGGGACTTGAACCCACACTCTTTGGTTTAAGAGGCTAATGCCTTGTCCATTAGACCACTGGGGCCACCCAGGAAAAAAAACCCAGAGACAGAAATTCAGTCTTCCCAATGCACGTTCCTCAACTTTTCGGCTCCTGATTGGAGCCCCTTTGAAGGAGCCAGTTATGCAGGAAGGGCTGATCACACTGCTTCTGAAAATCAGCTCTCAGTAAGTATCTCCATCTGCCCCCAAAGGCTATGTCTACACTGGCGGGTTCTTGCGCAAGAGTTCCTGCGCAAGAATTCTTGCACAAGAACACATCCACATGGCCATGTGCTTTTGCGCAAGAACATCCATGGCAATGTGGACGCTTTCTTGCGCAGGGGGTTGGCCATTTTAGCCATAGGGCTTTCTTCCACAAGAAACCCCTGCTGTGCATCCACACTGCCCTCTTGTGCAAGAGATCTTGTGCAAGAGGGCTTACACTTGTTAGAAAAGAGTGTAGCTCTTGTGCAAGAAACCCTGTCTTCCCACGCTTTACTGTAAATCTTCTTGCAAAAGAGCGGGCAGGCCGTGTGGACGCTCTGCAGGTTCTTGCGCAAGAACAGCCGTTCTTGTGCAAGAACCCGCCAGTGTAGACATAGCCAAAGTGTGGGTCACCCCACACTAGCCATGGGTGAAACTCGACACCTTGATGTCCAGTCTCCCTTCCAAACCCAGGGGCTGCGTCTAGACTAGCATGATTTTCTGCAAATGCTTTTAATGGAAAAGTTTTCCGTTAAAAGCATTTGCGGAAAAGAGTGTCTAGATTGGCACGGATGCTTTTCCGCAAAAGCACTTTTTGCGGAAAAGCGTCCCTGGCCAATCTAGACACGCTTTTGCACACAGAAGCCCCGATCGCCATTTTAGCCATCGGGGCTTTTTTGCGCAAAACGATTCTGGGTTGTCTACACTGGCCCTCTTGCGCAAAAGCATTTGCGCAAGAGGGCTTTTGCCCGAATGGGAGCGTCATAGTATTTGTGCAAGAACACTGACTATCATACATTAGACCGTCAGTGTTCTTGCGCAAATTCAAGCGGCCAGTGTAGACAGCTGGCAAGTTTTTCCAGAAAAGCAGCTGATTTTCCGGAAAAACTGGCCAGTCTAGACACAGCCAGGGACTCTGACAAATCAGGGAGTTAACAGGCACGTCTCTCAGACCCTGAGCACTGGGATGACCATGGAGCAAGACTCAGCAGACAGTATGTGGAATTCAGAGGCTCTCTTCATGGGTTGTGACCCCCACAGGAGTCTCATGCAGATGTCTTGGGGTCACAATCTTTTTGTCACTACCATCATCTCAAACCTGGAAGACCTACTGCTTTCCCACCACTCTTTCTTAGAGAAGTAAACAGGTCTGCCCTGCTACTCCACCTAGGAGCCAGCCAGCCCTGCTTCTATGCTCTAGCTCTGCCACAGCCAAGGGAGGGAAGGGGAAGGGAAAGCAGCTCTCCTTTGAACCAGAGTCCAACCAGCCATCTAGGGATCACTGGCTGAGCCCCTGCTAAAGTCCTCGGCTCTGCCAGCTGAGCTACCAAAGGGCCTCTAGGGGCTGCTGCTTTGTCCAGGTTGGCCCTCTGCAAGTGTCAGGGCATGTGCCACCCAATTGAGGGGCATCCCAGGGAAGAGGCAGAAGAACCCAGCAGCACAGTGGGTATCACACAGGTGCATCGCATGCAAAAGGACCCCGAGCCAAACCAAGCAGAAACGCGGTGTCTTGTTCTTTGTAGCTTTGTAGCTCTCCTTTCTGCCCTGGCAAGGGCTCCTCCTCCTACCACTCACCTGTGCCTGGTATTCCAGCCATCTCCTGGCATGACAAAACGTCCCTTGGAGCGAGCCTGGGTAAGCTAGAGGCCTCAGGCCCATTCCCCTGTCTCCCAGCAGGTGCTAGGACAGTGAGGGAGAACAATGAGGAAAATGTAAAACCACAGGGAACATTTTTGAGAGGAGCTGAAGGGGATTTTTCCCAGTGTGTAGAATAGGGGGGAGCCTGGGGAAATGGACACAGGGCAGAGAGGCAGGTGGAGAACAATCCAAGCAGGAAAGTGGAGGAATCCACTGAATGTGGGGGGAGGGTCCACACATCCCAAAGAAACTCCAGCCCAGCAGACAAATCACAATGGAGGGAAATCCTGTGAATGCTCAGATTGAGGGAAAAGATTCTGTGAGAAGTCTGGCCCTAGTCTGCCTCAGAGAGGGCACACAGGAGAGAGACTCTGCAACTGCCTGGAGCATGGGAAAAGTCTGATTGAATGATCATCCCGTATTGAATATGAGAATATGAGCATGGGAAAGGAATCCCATAAATGCTTTGAGTGTGGGAAAAGCTTCACTTTGAGATCAAACCTTAATAGACATCAGAAAACCCACACTGGAGAGAAACACTATATACAGCTGGTCCCCGACTTATGAACAAATTAAGTTCCAAGCATTTGGTCGTAACTGAATGTGTTCATAAGTCGGATTACATTCACTGACATACTGCCGCACTGTTCGTAAGTGTGGATTTCTTTTGTAACTCGGGTTCCGGCTGTATAGGAGGTTGGTCGTAAATACGAACGGTCGTAAATCGATGTGTTCATAACTCGGGGACCAGCTGTAGATGCTTGGAATGTGGGAAAAGCTTCAGTCAAAGGTCAAACTTTATTGTCCATCAGAGAATCCACACAGGAGAGAGGCCATATAAATGCCTTGAGTGTAGGAAAGCTTTTGCTGACCAATCGACACTCATTAGCCATGAAAGAACCCACATGGGAGAGAAACCATATAAGTGTTTCGAATGTGGGAAAAGCTTCAGTCGGACTCCATACCTTACTGTCCATCAGAGAGTGCACACAGGCGAGAGATCATATAAATGCCTTGAGTGTGGCAAAGATTTCATTGAGCAATCAGCCTTTACTGTCCATGAGAGAACCCACATCGAAGAGAGACTATATAAATGTCATGAGTGTGGGAAAGGTTTTACTAGGCGATCAGCTCTGACTGTCCATCAGAGAACCCACATGGGAGAGAGACCATATAAATGCCATGATTGTGGGAAAGATTTCATTTGCCGATCAACCCTTATTAGCAGGGCTCACCAAACTGCTGCAAGCCCCGCTTGCCAGCCGTGTGGTTCGACACACTGCGCATGCGCAGACCGCGCTGTGCATGTGCTGACTGTGCGGCGCGGCTGTGCCTGCTTTTAATCTACTCGCCACTGGCGAGTAGATTACATTAATTGTTGAGCCCTGCTTATTAGACACGAGAGAACACACATAAGAGAAACCATTTAAGTGCTTCCACTGTGGGGAAAGCTTCAGTCAGAATTCATGCCTTATTATCCATCAGAGAGTGCACATAGGAGAGAGACCATATAAATGCCATGAGTGAGGGAAAGGTTTCACTGAGCGATCAGCCCTTACTGTCAATGAGAGAACCCACACAGAAGAGAGACCATATAAATGCCTTGACTTTGGGAAAAGCTTCAGCTGCACCTCACAGCTTACTGAACTTGGAAGAATCCACACAGGTCCTGCATCAGCTAATCCCCCAGGGGAGAAACCTCAGATTTTATTAGCTAGTGGGGTTGGCAACCTATGGATCGCAAGCAAACTATGGCTCACTTGGGAACCAGTTATGGCTCTTTTGGAGCCCCGGGTCAGCCTCCCTTTGCTCCCCCCACAGCAAGGAGCCAGCACTGGTGCAGCAACCTCATGGCCCCCCCACAAGATCGGAGCCAATGCCATCTTCCTGCGGGGAAGCGAGGGGTGAGAAAGCCCCGAGCCGCCCCACCAGATCCAGCATGCAGGGAACAAGCAGAGCTAAAATGGCTTGGCACAATAGCGTTTTCCTTTGGGGGAAACAAGCAGCCAAAAATGGCTCCCGGCACATTGCCATTTTCCTTCCCCCAAAACACTTTGTGGAGGCTTCCTTCCAGGGAATGGGAACAGTGGGAAGTCGTCTTACATGGTGCCTGCCATGGGGTGTGAAAACAATTAAGTGTCTCCCCACCCCCTCATGCCCAGATCCCCCACCCCTTCACTCCCCACCCGGGCCAGACACTTCCAGCCCACTCCTACCTCCCATACAGATCTCGCACTCTCACCCCCTCCTACGCCCCACCTCCCACCCAGATCCTGCACTTCCATCCCCATCCCATTCACTGGCAGCCCTGTCCTGCACACTTAACCCCTCATTTTTAGCCTCACCCCAGAGCCTAGGGGGCCCCACAAAATCCACTAACCCTGAAACCCCAGAAGAGTAAATCAGGCCTGAGGCGTTGAACCTCAGACCTCCCTGTCCCTTTCCCACTATGGGACTGGAGCACCAGGGGTATGTCTAGACTACATGGCTCCGTCGACGGAGCCATGTAAACTAGTGTACCCGGCATAGGCAAAGAAGCGGGGATTTAAATAATCCCCGCTTCATTAAAATAAACATGGCTGCCGCACTGTGCCGACGATCAGCTGATCTGACATAGCTCGGTAGTCTAGACGCGGATCTGTCGGCTGGGGAAGCCTTTGCTGACCAATCCTGTAAGCCTCATGAAGGGCATAAGGGATCGGTCAACAAAGGCTTCCCCAGCTGACAGATCCACGTCTAGACTGCCGCACTGTGCGGGATCAGCTGATCGTCGGCACAGCGCGGCGGCCTTGTTTATTTTAATGAAGCGGGGATTATTTAAATCCCTGCTTCTTTGCCTATGCCGGGTAAATTAGTTTACATGTCTCCGTCGACGGAGCCATGTAGTCTAGACATACCCCAGGGGAACAAGGTGTCTCAGTTGGGGATCATATCAGCAAGGGTTGGGGGTTTTTTTTGGAGGTTTTTGTTTGTTTGTTTGCTTCTCAGTTGTGTTGTCCCTGATTGATTTTTATATGGGTCAGTGGCCCCCGATCCCAAAAAATGTTCCCCACTCCTGCCATAAATAAATACGTTGAAACCTTTTATGTTGGGCATAATATTTTATTTTATTTTAAAATGGCCAACAAGCCCCTTACTGGGGCCCAGCCCTCATCTGGCTGCAGCATTATAACACCCCAGTGCCCCCCCAAATACAACCCAGAGCCTATCATACATCTCAGCCCGCTGCCGTGAGCCCCTCATTTCTCCACATGCCCAAACTCCTGCACCTCCACATCCTCAGTCCCTGCCATAACACTCCTGCACTCCCCACACACCCCAACCCTGAACCCATCATACACCTGAGCCCCCTGCCCTGAGCCCTTCATACCCCCACATCCCCAAACTAATGCACCCCCCCATCCTGATTCCCCCCCACACACACACACCAACCTTGTGCCCTGAGTCCATCATACACTCAAAACCCCAGCCCTAAGCCTCTCATACACCCCAACCCCAACTCCTGTCCCCCCACATCACCAGCCCCTTGCCATAAGATTAACAGAAGACACTCTGAATGCCTGCATGAAGCTGGATTTGTCCGGTTATGATGTAAACTTCAAAGAAATGTGTGAAAAGATGCAGCAGCAGAAGTCCCATTAAATAAAGTCTGTGGGGACAATGGTTCATTGATGCTATTATTAATCATCATGTCAATTATCAATAATATTACGTTCTATATTTTCAGTCATGCCAATGCGGCAAGGAGTCCTGTGGCACCTTATAGACTAACCGAAGTGTTGGCGCATAAGCTTTCGTGGGCAAAGACCCACTTTGTCAGATGCATGTAGTGGAAATTTCCAGAGGCAGGTATAAATATGCAGGCCAGAATCAGGCTAGAGAGGGCGAGGTGGATCCAATCAGGGAGTATGAGGCCCACTTCTAGTAGCTGATCTGGAGGTGTGAATACCAAGAGAGGAGAAGCTGCTTTTGTAGTTAGCTAGCCATTCACAGTCTTTGTTTAATCCTGAGTTGATTGTGTCAAACTTGAAGATGAACTGTAGCTCAGCAGTTTCTCTTTGAAGTCTGGTCCTGAAGTTTTTTTGCTGCAGGATGGCTACCTTTAGATCTGCAATTGTGTGTCCAGAGAGATTGAAGTGTTCCCCTACAGGTATTTGTATATTGCCATTCCTAATATCTGATTTGTGTTCATTTATTCTTTTACGTAGGGACTGTCCAGTTTGGCCGATGTATATAGCAGAGGAGCATTGTTGGCACATGATGGCGTATATTACGTTAGTAGATGTGCAAGAGAATGAACCAGTGACGGAATGGCTGATCTGGTTAGGTCCTGTGATGGTGTTGCTGGTGTATATATGTGGGCAGAGTCATGCCAATGAGCATTCTTATACGGCTCTTTGTTGACAACTGTTGTGACTTTGTTGTCTGACCTGCTGTGTGGACAGCGCCAAAAGCCGAATGAAGCTATTTCGACTTCAGCTAAGCGATTGACCAAGCTGAAGTTGCGTAGCTTAATTCAACTTTAGCCCTGCTGTGTGGGCAGGTCCTCGCAATGCAGAGAGAGAGAGAGGTGCTGTGGGGGCTAGCGGGAACAGCCAAGGCATTAGAGCAGCTGTACACTTAAGCGCACAATCAGGAAGCTGCTCTGTGCTCCCACATTGGAACATCGTCCTGAGAGGGGAAATAAAAATCTCTTTCTACTCCCCTCCCACCAATTTTGCACACTCGGCAGGTAGCTCACCCCCCCCCCCCCGGGTAACTGTTACCTCTTCTGTCCCTCCCGGTGTGGGGGCAAAACTCCCACACAAGGGCTGGCAGCATTCCCCCCGCCTCCCCGCCAGCCAAATTCCAGCTCCAATCACTCCCCATCTGTTTTTTCCCTTCCAGCCCCTCTTCTGCCACACCCTAATGTTACTTGACCTTCCCCCCCCCCAGTCGGTTAATTTCACACCCTGCCCATCCCCCTGCTGTGTTTTGCCCCTGAACCTCTTTTTAATGCTTGTAAAGAGCCAGACGCAGAGTCTGAATCCAGGTGTGTGCAGCATTGCTTGGGGAAGGAGCAGAGGCATTGCATGGAGGGCAGTGGGAGGGGGAATGGGCATAGCAGGGGGGGCAGGAGGGTGGTAGGCAGGAGGAATGACAGCAGGTGGGTTTGCCATCACGTCTCTCATGACAGCCCACAAGGTATCGCACAGCTGCACGAGCTGGTCCCAGGCCTGGTATTGCGTCCTCACGGATCTTCTGCACCAGGCTCTGCTGCATGTCACGCAGAACACTGACATGCTGGCACATTAAGTTTTCCTGGACCCTGGCACGCTTTCAGGTCCCCCGAGCTGTGGCAGCTGGCACGGGTGGCATGTCTCGCCCCTCAGTCCCGACTGTGGAGAACACAAAGAGGGAGAGGCGGTCAGTCATCCATGCAGACTCTGTCCCTGAGGCTGTGCCCTCCTCTGTGAGCAGCAACCAACAGTCCTCGGGCCAGAGGAGGGGGATATCCTGGGAGTTAGGCAGAAGGCCCTGCCTCACAGGGGCCCTGAGGTGCCCAGAGGACCGTGCTGCCATCTCTGCTCCACACCAGGAGGGTGCCCACCTCTTGGTTCCCCTGGATGGATCTTTGGACCCTTGGGGCTGCTCCTTGTGAGGGCCAGAAGGGTCTCGGGGGACTTGAGGCTGGGCCATGGGTGGCAAGGACTGTGGCAGGGAGAGCCATGCGGTGAGGTGCTGCTCTCAGGCTGACTTCCTGCCACATGGCTTGTCCTGGGTGCCTGCAGCTTTAAGAGCAGCCAGGAGACAGGAACTATAGAGTCCTGATTAATTTGGATGGAGTGGCCACCAGGGTACCTGTGTTATTTCCTGGAGGCCTCTTTTGAAAAAAAGCCCTCCTCCCTGTCCACACACGCCTTTTTCTGAAAGACCTCTTTTGGAAAAAGACTTCGGCTGCGTCTAGACTGGCAAGATTTCGCACAAAAGCGGTCGCTTTTGCACAAAAACTTGCCAGCTGTCTACACTGGCGCTTGAATTTGCGCAAGAACACTGACGATCTAATGTAAGATTGTCAGTGTTCTTGCGCAAATACTATGATGCTCCCGCTCAGGGATAAGCCCTTTACTTGCGCAAGAGGGCCAGTGTAGACAGGGAAGAATTGTTTTGCGCAAAAAAGCCCCGATAGCGAAAATGGCGATTGGGGCTTTCTTGCGCAAAATCGCGTCTAGACTGGCCACGGATGCTTTTGCGCAAAAGCACTTTTTGCGCAAAGGCACCCGTACCAATCTAGACGCTCTTTTGTGGAAATGCTTTTAACGGAAAAACTTTTCCATTAAAAGCATTTCCGCAAAATCATGCCAATCTAGACGCAGCCTTCTTCTTCTTGTAAGCAGAGTCAGGATAAGCTCTATTCTGGCATCTGGTGGTGAATTGTGGCAAGTTGTGCAAAAAGACTTCAGGGGCTGATCTTGTTTGCATAGGCACACCCACCCCGCCTAGTATGAGCCCTCAGCAGCCCAAATGGTCACTTTGGCTGCTGTGGGATCCCCAGTTTCTCTGTTATTTAGGCATGGAGAATAAAGTGTTGTTACCCTGATTATGTGAATCAAGGACAGTGGAACTGTTTTATGACAGAGGGATTCACCATCAACTAAGTAGCAGTTGCTAGACAAGGGACATGGGTTCCAAACCTAGTGAAGTGAGAGAAGTGGGGGGAACAAGTATTTATACCTGGTGGTGGGGCTTGAAACACCAACTGCACCTTTTTCCTATTTCCCCTGCAGCCTATCAGAGCTAATTTTGATTCTATTAGGGCTATGTCTACTCTAGCATGATTTTGTGCAAAAGCTTGCTGCCTGTCTATGCTAGCTGTGAGTTCTTGTGCAAGAACACTGATGTTCTAATGTATGAAAGCAGTGCTTCTTATGCTGGAACTCAGAGGCTATGTCTAGACTGGCATGATTTTGTGCAAATGCTTTTAACAGAAAAGTTTTTTGTTAAAAGTATTTGCGCAAGAAAGCATCTAGATTGGCACGGATGCTTTTGTGCAAAAGCGTCCGTGGCCAATCTAGACACGCTTTTGTGCAAGAAAGTCCCCGATTGCCATTTTAGCCAGCGGGGCTTTTTTGCGCAAAACAAAACTGAGCTGTCTACACTGGCCCTTTTGCGCAAAAGGACTTTTGCCCGAACGGGAGCGTCAAAGTATTTGCGCAAGAAGCACTGATTTCTTACATTAGAACGTCAGTGCTCTTGCGCAAATTCAAGTGGCCAGTGTAGACAGCTGGCAAGTTTTTGTGCGAAAGCGTCCGTGCCACTCTAGACACTCTTTTCCGCAAATGGTTTTAACGGAAAGACTTTTCCGTTAATAAAAGCATTTGCGCAAAATCATGCCAGTCTAGACGCAGCCGCTACGTCTCCACTGGCATGATTTTGCGCAAGAACTCTTTTGCGGAAGAGTTCTTGTGCAAAAACTCTTCGGCTGTGTCTAGTCTGGCGCGATCTTGCACCAGAGCTATGCAAATGAGTCTGAGCGTGGAATATCGCCAAGCCTCATTTGCATAACTAATGAGCCGCCATTTTTGTGGAAGAGGCTCTTGCACAAGATGGAGCTGTCTACACTGCCCCGTCTTGCGCAAGAAAAACCCTCTTGCGCAAAGCCGTTATGCTGATTATTTTCAGGCATAACGGCTTTGCGCAAGAGGGTTTTTCTTGCGCAAGACGGGGCAGGGTAGACAGCTCCGTCTTGCGCAAGAGCCTCTTCCGCAAAAATGGCGGCTCATTAGTTATGCAAATGAGGCTCGGCGATATTCCACGCTGAGCCTCATTTGCATATTTCTGGCGCAAGATCGTGCCAGTCTAGACACAGCCTTCCAGAAGAGAGCATCTACACTGGCCTTTGCGCAAGAGATGTGCTTTTGTGCAAGAGCATCCTTGCCAGTGTAGACGCTCTCTTGCACAAGAAAGCTCTGATGGCCATTTTAACCATAGGCTGTGTCTATATTGGCAAGATTTTGCGCAAAAGCGCCTGCTTTTGCAGAAAATCTTGCCGCCTGTCTACACTGGCCGCCAGTATTTGCACAAGAACACTGACGTTGTAATGTACTAAATCAGTGCTTCTTGCGCAAATACTCTGACACTCCTGCTCAGGGATAAGCCCTCTTGTGCAAGTATTCTTGCACAAGAGGCCAGTGTAGACAGCAATGTTAATTTCTTGCGCAAGAAAGTCTGATGGCTAAAATGGCCATCGGAGCTTTCTTGCGCAAGAGAGCGTCTACACTGGCACGGATGCTTTTGCGCAAAAGCAAATCTTTTGCACAAAGGCACATGCCAGTGTTGACGCTCTCTTGTGCAAATACTTTTAATGGAAAAACTTTTCCGTTAAAAGTATTTGCACAAAATCATGCCAGACTAGACGCAGCCATAGGGTTTTCTTGCGCAAGAAATTCATGGTGCCTGTCTACACTGGCCTCTTGCGCAAGAACAGTTGTGCAAGAGGGCTTATTCCTGAGTGGGAGCATCGTAGATCTTGCGCAAGAAGCCCTGATTTCATACATTAGAACATCAGTGTTCTTGCGCAAGAACACGTGGCCAGTGTAGACAGGCAGCAAGTTTTGGTGCAAAAGCAGCCACTTTTGTGCAAGATCGTGCCAATGTAGACACAGCCAGATGCTCCCGCTTAGGAAGAAGCCCTCTTGCGCAACTGTTCTTGCGCAAGAGGCCAGTGTAGATAGGCAGCCAAGAGATTTTGCACAAGAGCCATCCAAATGGAAAAGAGCCCTAGTGGCCACTTGGACACTCCGTATGCGCAGGCAGCTCCGGACTTCCTGGTAACCCGAGCCCCCTTAAAGGCAGACGCAGCCTGCAGAGGCCACGAGGCAGAAGCCCCTCTGCCACCCAGCTCTGCCGCATGGCTCTGCTCCCTCCAACAGCCACCAGACCACCCAGGATGGCCGCTCCAGGGGGGGAACAACCCGCACCCCCAGCGCAGGAGGCCCAAGGGGCACAAAGCGGCACATCCCGTCCTGGTCCCCAGGGGAAATTGAGGCCCTCCTGGACCTCTGGGATGATGAGGAGGCCCTCCATGACACCCGGTCCTGTTGGCACAATGCGGACATCTTCCGCCGCATGGCCCAGGAGCTCTCCGACCAGGGTCATCCAGCCCGGACCCTTGAGCAGGTCTGGGCTAAGGTCAAGGAGCTGCACCTGGGCTATGTCCGGGCCAGCGAGGGCCAGGGGGCGGGAGCTGACACCTGCCCCCATTACCAGCGGCTCCACGGCATCCTGGGCCAGGCACCACCCCAGGGACCCTCGGTGCCAGTGGACACCAGCAGGCGCCCCCCCATCACCAGGCCCAGCAAGACGGGGGATGAAGAACAGCAGCCCAGTGGGTTGGAGGAGGAGGAGGACCAGGGGAGCAGCACGACCCTTCAGCTGGCGGTTCTCTCTGACAGCCCCAACATCTCCCATGAGTCATCGGAGGCCGGGGAAGGATCCACTGGTGAGTGTTGCACTTTGTGCTCACAAGGGCGGGGGAGCCAGGCGCCTGGGGGGAAGGGGGAGGGAGCGTCACTCAGGCCATGTGAGCTGCACGCTGTGTAGCATTACCAGTAAGCAGCACGTGCAACCACGTGCAGCCTGGTGACCGAGCGGCATGTGGCCGCGGCAGGCAGCTCTAGGGCACGCCTGGGACCGTATTGCTCACACACATCCGGACCAGGGGGGAAGGGTGGATGCCGGCTGGGCCCCAGGGGCTCAGACCAGAGCCCACACCTCCCGAAGTGTGCAGCACACAGAACAGCACACTGTTCCATGCCTGGCTGTGCGGCACAGCCAGCTGCTTCTGGGAAAACCGCAGGGACACAGCCCAGGTGAGTCCCTCGCCTGCTCCCGGTGCCTTGGCTGGCCCCCCAAGGGAAATCCCCACTGCAGCCACACATGTCCCTGGGCTACCATATGTGAGGGCTAGCGGGAGGGGGAGGGGGAGAAGCGCTCGGGCCAGCCCTAGGGCCACCTGAGTTTCGCTGCAAGGATGGTACACTCCCCAGTCACCCCTGGTTCCGTCCAGGAGATATCCCCGTGATGGGGATCTGAGAGCCCAGACCATGTCTGCCATATGTGCTCCCAGGCACTGTTGTGGGGATTCATCTTGCTCCCTGTCAAACACCATTGATTAGCCCAAAGCCTCACAGCCTCCCCCCTGGCAGGGAGTTCCACAGGTTAACACAACACATGCATGCTCCCACACCCCCAAGGGGCCAGGACACAGACCGATGGTTACAATACATGGAGGAGCACCCTTCTCCGGGGGCAGTCCTGTATGCAAACATACAACACCGTGGGGGGGAATGAGTGGTCCCAAGCCACAGTACTGTGGTGTCACCTGGGCTCAGGGGCGGGGGGAATGGGGTGTGGGGACGGTGGCTGGGCTGCCTGACTGACCCATCCTTTCCTCTGTTCCCTGCAGCGGGACCAAGCAGGAGCGGGGGACCCTCCAGCCCTGCGGCAGCGGCAGCACCCCCAACTGCCCAGGCACCAAGTCCGGCGGGTCTGGCAGCGGGACCAGCTCCTTTGGCGGCACGTCCAGGCCGTCGAACGCAAGGAGGCGGCCATCACATGCCGGGTGTAGGCGGACCAGGATTGGCGCCAGCAGGCCTGGGGCCACTTCCAGGCCCAGTGTGACCGCATGGCAGATGCCATCACTGCCCTCACCGCGCACATTGGCCATGCCGTACACTACAGCATGGCATTGCCCATGCACCCGCCATCCCTCTCATACCAATGCCCGTGCCCCCTCCTCCTGCTGCCGCTCCTGCTCCCGCAATGCCCCT
Organism: Pelochelys cantorii; assembly: GCA_032595735.1. Lineage (NCBI taxonomy): Eukaryota > Metazoa > Chordata > Testudines > Trionychidae > Pelochelys > Pelochelys cantorii. The sequence continues at coordinate 4,259,928 of CM064345.1, read as the reverse complement.
CCTGCTGCTGCCCCTCCTACTCCCGCAATTCCCCCTCCTGCTGCTGCCCCTCCTGCTCCCACAATTCCCCGATTCGGCCTGACCCCCGTGTCCTGGTCCGCCCCCGCAGAGGCAGTCGCAGGGGCCACCCCTCCCAGCAGTAGCTCCCCCCTGCCAGTGCAGAGCCTCCTCCCACTCCCAGTTCAGAGCCTCCTCCCCCTTCTACCCTACTGTCCCCCCATTGTAAATAAAAAGTTCCAAACGTTGTTTGTTTTCCAAAAAAAACTGTGTTGGTTGTTTATTGGGAGGTAAGGGGAGGGGAGGAGGGAAGGGTTGGGGATGGGAGGGAGATGTCAAGGGAGACGGAGGTGACCCTACTGTGGGACCTGGGAGAACATCTCTGTCAGGGCCTCCAGGATGCGCACCCCATCATGGTGCACCTGGCGGATGGCAGCTGTGCGGGGCTGTTCAAAGGCCTGGCCCTCACCTGCCATCCATGCCGGGAGAAAGGCCTCCCCCTTCTGCTTCACGATGTTGTGGAGCACACAGCACACGGCCACTACCTCAGGGACATTCTGCTCACCCATCTCCAGATGGGTGAGCAAACAGCGGAACCGGGTTTTCAGGCGGCTGAAGGTGCACTCCACCTGGTTGTGGGCCCCGTTGAGGTTGTTGATGAACCGTGCCCGGTTGTGGTCTGTCCGCCCCGTGTAAGGCCGCATTAACCAGGGCAGCAGGGGGTAGGCCGCATCCCTCACAACACACGTGGGCATGGGCACGTCCCCGACAGTAAATTCCCACTGGGGGAAGAAAGTGCCCGCCTCCAGCCTGCCAAACAGGCCAGAGTTCCGGAGAATGCGGGCGTCATGTGCTCTGCCGGACCAGCCCGCATAAATGTCCAGGAAGCGGCCACGGTGGTCCACGAGGGCCTGGAGTACAATGGAGAAGTACCCCTTTTGATTTATAAAATGGGCCGCTCGATGCGCCGGGGCACGGACGGGGATGTGGATTGCATCCAGGGCTCCCCCGCAGTTGGGGAACCCCAGGGCAGTGAAGCCGGCCACCGTAGCCTCCACGTCCCGCAGGTGGATGATTTGCTGGAGCAGGACGTCGTTGATGGCACGGACGACCTGCAGAAGGGCGCACAGAAACACAGGGGAATGCATCACATAAGGCAGGATGAGTGCGTGCTCCCTTGGGGGGTTCCCACCCCCCGTGATGCCCTCTGTCCTCACACTCACACACACCAGGGCCCCCTTCGCCCCACGGGCCACCCCCCCGCCACCAACAGGCCTGTGCAAGGGAGGGACGGCCCAAACCCCTGGGTGACGGGGCATTCCCCATCGCCTCAGCCTGGAGTCTTGCATGCCCCTGGGCATGGAGTGCAGCACCCTCCTCCCCCCCCAACACTTACCTGCATGACGACGGCACCGACGGTCGATCTGCCCACCCCGAACTGGTGTGCCACCGATTGGTAGCTGTCCAGGGTGGCCAGCTTCCAGAGTGCGATGGCGACCCTCTTGTCCACGGGGATGGGTGCCCGCAGCCGGGTGGCGCTTCTCTGGAGCGCAGGGGCGAGCCAGGCACACAGCTCCAGGAACATCCGCTTTCGCATACGAAAGTTCCGGAGCCATTGCTGGTCGTCCCATTGCCCCAGGACCAGCCGGTCCCACCAGTCGGTACTGGTGTCCAGTCTCCACAAAGGCCTTTCCACGGTGGGGTGGGGATGCCACAGGGATGCCACCGCCTCCCTGGTGAGGGAGTCCAGAGCGACCTGCGCCTCGAGATCCTGGACAAGGAGTGCAGCAGCCTGGAGCACCAGCTGCAGGCACTCCAAAATGGCCTGAAGGGGCCAGAGCAAGCACAGGGCCACCCCTGGCTCCATGGCACAAAAAGAGAGCTGAGGTCAAAAAATCAGCTGATGGCACTAAGGCACAAGGCTGTGGTGTCCAACAAGGCAGAGGGCAACCACAAGTAGAACTGCTACGGCTGTCAGTCCCTGCAAGAGGTCCTAAAGCTCGCAGCAGGAGAGAAACGGCTGTCCAGGGAGATCCCTTTAAGCATGTGTCTCAAAGGAGCTCCAGCCCCCACCCCCAGAAAGGGCTGGGCCCTTTTGCCCTCTCCAAAATGGTTCCGGGCTCCTGCTTTTGTGCAAGAGCATCCTGCCAATGTAGACCCTCTCTTGCGCAAAAGCGCATCGTTCTTACGATGAGTCCTGGCCAATATAGATGCTCTCTTGTGCAAATACTTTAACGCAAGAACTCTTGCGTTAAAGAGTATTTGTGCGAGATCATGCCAATGTAGACGTAGCCGTGGGTTATTGTGACGGACCGGGCCGGGTCTGGGCACAGCTGAGGGCGTCCGCTCAGGGCGAATTGCTCAAATTCGGGGCTTCTCACAGTCCCCAGACTGGTGACCTTTCCAAAGAGGCCACAAACCAGTCACACAGAGTGCTTCAGCTGCCTGCCTGAAGCCTCACGAGCCAAACCGACACCCAAGCAATATCCGTGCCCCTGATGGCCCGGGCCTCAGACACAGGTGAGGGGTCTTAGAACCCAATCCCACCTACCCCAAACAAGTTCTGTCCAGTTCCAAGAAACCAGCCACAGATCCCTGGTCAATTTACCCTCTGGACCTTACCCACAAATCATGCTGAGCCAGTCCTTCAGAATCTACCATCTAAAGGTTTATTATTACAAGAAAGAAAAGCATGAGAGTGAGGTTGCTAAAGTATCATACGTTACATGCATCGAATCTCCCAGTTCTTGATGCAGGCTCTAGCAGAGATGTTACAGCTGCTGGCTTAAAAGTTCTTGTTGCGCATCCTAGGTCAGGATGGGTCCACAGATCTTTCCAGCTCTTCGACCCCTGCACTGCTGCCTCTGGGATGAAGTGCTGAGCTGAGTCCAAAATGGAGACTGCCACATGGCAAATTTTTACCTCCTTCCTGGTCTCTTCTTGGCTGCAGCAGGTCACCTGGCCTGCGGCCTATCCCTGTGTCCCCTGCTGGTAGCTTTTAGGAGTCATTCCTCATTCCCGAGGTGTGTCCTTGGCCCATTGAGTGCTATTGTCCCACATAGCCTCGCTAATTAGCATGTCCACAGGCCAGGCTCTGCCCATTGCTCAACCACACATAGAGAAACATTTGGTACTCATACAACATACAATCTTATACTTTCACACACAGATATTAAACAATCACATGAGTAGCATATATAGAATCAGCAGACAGTAAGCTTCTATTCAACATCTCACATGGCCCCCTTTATACCACTTTTGGGGCAAACACCCTCCCCCCCGTGGGTGCAGCAGTGATCTGGCTGCTCCCCTCAAAATCCAGTAACGTGACAGTTATTGCACAAGACAGGCTGTTCTTCTGCAGAGCATCCCCACTGCCCACCCGTTCTTGCGGCAAGAAGATTTACAGTAAAGTGTGGTAGGAGAGGGTTTCTTGTGCAAGAGCTACGCTCTTTTCTAACAGGTGTAAGCCCTCTTGTTCAAGAGGGCAGTGTGGATGCGTGGCAGGGCTATGAAAAGATCATCAGAGCTTTCTTGCGCAAAGAGAGCATTCACACTGCCATGGATGCTCTTGCGCAAAAGCACAGCTCGCACATGGCAGTGTGGATATGTTCTTGCGCAAGACTTCTTGCAGAAGAACCTTTGCGCAAGAACATCTTGCGCAAGAAGCTGCCAGTGTAGCCATAGCCTTAGGAGTCTAGTTACAGGCTGCTGAGCTGAATTTGCTTTGGGCCAATGGTGCACCAGCACTGAGGCTCCCCTGCTATGAGCTGAAATCACTAAAGAGCTAAAATTTACTAAGAGCTGAAATCGCTGGCTATGTCTACACTGGTGGGTTATTGCGCAAGAATGGCCGTTCTTCCTCAGAGCGTCCACACTGCCCACCTGCTCTTGTGCAAAAAGATTTACAGTACAGCGTGGTAAGAGAGGGCTTTGTGTGCAAAAACTATGCTCTTTTCTAACAGGTGTAAGCTCTCTTGCGCAAGAGGGCAGTGTGGACGCGCGGCAGGGGTTTCTTGCACAAGAAAGTCCTATGGCTAAAATGGCCATCAGAGCTTTCTTGAGCAAAGAGATCATCCACACTGCCATGGATGCTCTCGCACAAAAGCACATCTTGCACATGGCAGTGTGGATGTGTTCCTGCGTAAGAGTTCTTGTGCAAGCCGCCAGTGTAGACATAGCCACTGAGTGCTGCAGGGGAGCCTGAAGCTGTATTGCTGAGCTGCTGGCAGAGCAGATCGCGGGAATGACCAGCGGGTAGCCAGCGGAGCGGCTGGCGGGAACGACCAGCGGGCGGCTGGGTGGAGTGGGACAAGATGGCTGGTGGAACAGGGCAGTTTGCAGGACCGCTGGAGCGGCTCATGGGACAGCTGGTGGAGTGTGGCGGAGTGGCTCGTGTTAAAGGCCGCAGCAGAACCCTTCAGAGAGGCAGGGCCATCAGCCTCGGACCACATAAGGTGCCCCTTATCAACACCCTGGCCCCTCCCATTCCACCCAGGTTGGGAGGTGAAAACCCTGCAGGTAAACTTTTGAACCCTGGGGCAGCACTGACCAGGGACAGACTTTTGGGGTGTCAGACTTTGGGTGATTTTGGACTGCTGGACTCAAGAGACTTTTGGGGTGTTGGACTTTTGGGGACTTCAGGTGTTTCTGGGCTGGGGTGGGTCTTTGCTCATGGTTTGGTCTATGAATCTTAGTTGTGGTGTTTTCCCAATTTAATGCTGATGTCAGTTACCTCGTTATTAAAGATTTGCTGTTATACCGAGGCTCTGTGCTTGCGAGAGGGGAAGAATTGCCTCTTTGAGGCACCCAGGGGTGTGTGTAAGATTTCCCAGGTCACTTGGTGGGGGCTCCAGCCGGTGTTGCATTACGCTGTTGGGAGGGGACCCCTAGGTACTGAACCCTGCCCTTGCTACTATTAACTTGGCCCGGCAGAAGGGTTACACTCGTAGAAAGAGGATTACCAATGCCAGAAAAACCCCTCTGTTCTTTCGATTTACTTTTGAAAGAACACAATTGCAGTGTGGACATAACTCGGGTTTTGTCAGAAAAACAGCTGTTTTTCCAACAAAACTCTGAAGTGTAGAGGGTTTTATACCTCCTGATAGGAGGCTGACACAGTAGAACAGGGCTCCTGGCTTTAGCTGCCTCCTGTCCTTGCTTCATTTTTGTTAATTTGGTACCCCCAGGAAGAGACCAAACCAAAGGAGGCAGGGCACCCACCTGGGGATTCTAACCCAAACCCTGAGATTAAGGGGTTTAAGCATCCAGATGATCAATGCTTGCTGCATTTCTCCCTCCACCCAACCCCCACCAAACCCCAAGACCAACACCACACTCCCAGTGGCTGGGGGAGATGTGCATGTTAGAGCCTCTGACCCCGGAGCTGTAGCTTTCTGTGCCCAGGGAGCTAGGCACTGCCAGAGCTGGAAGGCTGGAGGGAAATGGGGAATGACTGTGCTATGGAATTCAAAGAGGTTGTTGGACACCATAAAATAGAACAGTTTTTAGACCATCTTTCTGTGTAGGGCACCATGGCTCAGCTGGTTAAAGCGCCTGTTGAATAAACAGGAGATCCTGGGTTCAACTGCCAGTGGTGCCTTGGTGTAGCTTTGGCTCACATTTTCCTATGTCCTTTTGGGAAACAGAAGAGCCCACTACTGGCCATCCATGGAACAGCTTGTCCAGGAAAAGGCTGTTTGGGGAGGTGCATTGGAAAGAATGAAACCACAAGCCTGGAGCTGGTGAAGAGGCTGCTGTGATTGGCAAGGCAGGGGCTCTGACTGCAATTGCTGGGACAGGAGAGCCAGTGCCATATAGCCTTGTGAGTTACAAATCTCTGCACAACAGGGAGAAATGCTTTGCACGCACCACACGCACAAGCAAGTGAAAACTGGGGTGAGAGAAAGAAAGTTGAGCTGCCTTCCGGGGCTGTTTCTTTCCAGAAGCACAATGGTGAAAAATGCTGCTGCCTCTTTCTCTTATCAACATTTATGGATGCTCTTTTTTGCTGCCCTGTCCTCTACCTCGCATCTTTCCCATCCCCTTCTCCTGCCCGAGGCTATGTCTACACTGGCGGCTTCTTGCGCAAGAACATCTTGCGCAAGGGTTCTTGTGCAAGAAGTCTTGCGCGAGAAAATGTCCACACTGCCATGTGCGAGCTGTGCTTTTGCGCAAGAGCATCCATGGCAGTGTGGACGCTCTCTTGCGCAAGAAAGCTCTGATGGCCATTTTAGCCATAGGGCTTTCTTGCGCAAGAAATCCATGCCGAGCGTCCACACTGCCCTCTTGCGCAAGAGCTCCTGCGCAAGAGGGCTTACACCTGTTAAAAAAGAGCATAGCTCTTGCGCAAGAAGCCCTCTCTTACCATGCCCTACTGTAAATTTCCTTGCGCAAGAGCAGGTGGGCAGTGTGGACGCTCTGCGGATTCTTGCGCAAGAACGGCCGTACTTGCGCAAGAAGCCGTGAGTGTAGACATAGCCCTGCTGTGGCTCGTTCCAAGCTGTCTGGCTGCCTCTAGCATGGGCTGAGTTCTTGGTTCCAGGTGGGTGACCTGCTCTGCCAGCACTTCCCACCAGTCTGCTCAGTCACTATCCCAGGGAGCCGAGTTAGCGTGTGCTTGAGTGGCACTTTCTGCTAGCCAATCAGCTGTGTGGGAGGAGCATGGGGGAGAGGGCAAAGTGCCGGGGCTCTTGTGTTTGGTCAGCAAGGAAGTAGCCAATGCCTCACCCCCAGGGAGCTGGCTGGAGATCATGTGGAGGGAGCCGCTGCCTCTCACAGGTGTGGCAGGCACTTCCCCAACTGAGCAACTCTGCCCCCACTGGGGCCTGTCTCCACTGCTCCTGCCACTGCCAGGCCCAGGAGGGCTGAGGCCCAGCTGCTTTCTGCCCTTCCAGGGCTGGCTTTTGGGGAGAGCAAGTAGGAAGAGGGAGGGGCCACTGGAGGTGCTTGGCGCCCTGTCTGGCTCTGCCTGTGAAAAGGAAAATGGGGGTTTCCCCCTTCCCTGGAGAACATGAGTAGCAATCCCACTGCCACATGCATGCAAAGCAAGCACTCTGCCTCTTGTGCTAATTCTCCTGTGTCTGAGCAGCTGTCTTGACCCACCCACCTTGTTCCAGAAGCCACAACATCCCTGCCTGAGGCTCCTTTCTGAAAGGGCCACGTGTGACTATAGGTTCTGATAGCTGACTAGCTCAGCTCATGGGGTGCTAATAACACCAGGGTGAAGGGTTCAAGCCTGATGCTTGCTACCAGATCCTTTCACTAAAGCGGCCTGTCTCCCTTTAGCTGATTGCGATGGGCGGGGAGGCCAGAAAAGGGAGCAGGCAGGGAGCCTGGCAGAGGTTTCCATTGGGCTGCTGGCTGTAAAAAGCAGGGTCTGTGGGTAATGTCATCAGCTTCCTTCATTTGAATCTGAATCTTGCAGTTATCGTGCAGGCAGCCAGAGGGGCTTGGCAGGGGCTGTGAGGAAGCCCAAGCTCAGGGCTACCCCGAGGGCGCTAGGACAGCCAGCTCTTCAGCAAGCCGCAGAACACACTGGCCCCTTGTCCCTTAGCTTCTTTCCCAGGGCTGTAGCCGACCAGCCTGTGTTCAGCCTTGCCAGTGACCTGCCCAGCCACCTCCCTGCCACGGGCTACAGGTGTGTCTGCAAGGGGTAGAGAGGAGGGACCTGTCTGCTAAGCCAATGTGAGGGGTGTGCCTTTGGAAGAGAGAATTTCTGTCCCTCCCATTTTTCTTCTGTGTTGCCCCAGTGGCCTAATGGATAAGGCATTGGCCTCCTAAGCCAGGGATTGTGGGTTCAAGTCCCACCTGGGGTAACAAAACCTCTATCCTTCTTCCAGTTAAAAATAAACTTTGGCTTTCTTTTCCCCATGGGAGATGTTTGAACACCTGGCAAGGATCCCAAAGAAATGCCATGTTCCACAAGGCAGCAGCTGTCTCTAGACCAGTGTTTCCCAATTTTATTTGACCACGGAACCCTTTTAAACTCAAAAGACTTTTGCGGAACCCCTAAAAACAGTCTAATATACGGAGCTGAAAAAGTAGACCACAAATAAGTAAGGATGATAATAAACAAATGCTAAACAAGGTCATGAGATCAACATTTAGTTTAACTGCACATATTAAAAAAAAATCACATTTAATGTGTACAAAAAAAAAAGCTCAAAAACTAATATGCATTATATTGGCAGTTTTCAATGCGAAGAGTGGTGTTTCTTCTTTTCTTGGAAAATTCTCTTTATATTTGATTTAATGCTGGAAAGTTGGATTCGCATATCTGGTGTGGCATTCAGTCAATTTCTGTATTTTGTTTTTGTTGCTGCATAATTTGAGAACCCAGTTTCACACAAGTATGTGCTGGTGAAGGGTAACAACTGACGAATTGCACGTCTTGAGAAAGCTGAATATTTTTTACATAAGCCACCCCAAAATGTAATCAGAGAACCTGAGAGCCTTCTTTAAATTTTTGTATTAATTGGCCATCTGAAGCAATTTCGATCAGGTTTTCATGATCTTGAGTCGAAAAACTGACCGGCTTTTCTGTTATACTTAATGGATTTCGAATCCAGTTCTTGTTGTCATTTATGGTTGGAAAATACTTCATGATGTTTGTGTATAAATCATGAAGATGATCTACAATGTCACTGCGAATATCTTCATCAAGTGGTATAAAACAGGTAATAGCACAACTGACTGACTGCGCGTGCAGGGCTGAATAGTGACATCATCGTCCCCACTCTCTGGCTAAGCTGGGATTACACAGGGGGGCTGCGTCTAGACTGGCAAGATTTTGCGCAAAAACTTGCCAGCTGTCTACACTGGCCGCTTGAATTTGCGCAAGAACACTGACGGTCTAATGTAAGAAATCAGTGTTTCTTGCGCAAATACTTTGACGCTCCCGTTCGGGTAAAAGTCCTTTTGTGCAAAAGCTTTTGCGCAAAAGGGCCAGTGTAGACAGCTCAGATTTGTTTTGCGCAAAAAAGCCCCGATGGCTAAAATGGCGATCAGGGCTTTCTTGCGCAAAACCGCATCTAGATTGGCACGGACGCTTTTGCGCAAAAAGTGCTTTTGCGGAAAAGCATCTGTGCCAATCTAGACGCTCTTTTCCGCAAATGCTTTTAACGGAAAAACTTTTCCGTTAAAAGCATTTGCAGAAAATCATGCCAGTCTAGACGTAGCCAGGGGCTGTGTCTAGACTGGCTGCTTGAATTTGCGCAAGAACACTGACGATCTAATGTATGATTGTCAGTGTTCTTGCGCAAATACTATGATGCTCCCGTTCGGGAAAAAGCCCTCTTGCGCAAATGTATTTGCACAAGAGGGCCAGTGTAGACAGGGGAGGACTGTTTTGCATAAAAAAGCCCCGATGGCGAAAATGGCGATCGGGGCTTTCTTGCGCAAAACCGTGTCTAGATTGGCATGGATGCTTTTCCGCAAAAAGTGCTTTTGCACAAAAGCATCCGTGCCAATCTAGATGCTCTTTTCTGCAAATGCTTTTAACAGAAAAACTTTTCCGTTAAAAGCATTTGTGGACAATCATGCCAGTCTAGACGCAGCCAGGGACACTTAGGGTATGTCTACACTGGCAGGTCCTTGCGCAAGGGTTCCTGTGCAAGAACACTTACGCAAGAACACGTCCACACTGCCCTGTGCTTTTGCGCAACAGCATCCATGGCAGTGTGTACGCTCTCTTGCGCAAGAAAGCGCTGATGGCCATTTTAGCAAGAGCTCCTGCGCAAGAGGGCTTACACCTGTTAGAAAAGAGCATAGTTCTTGCACAAGAAGCCCTCTCTTCCCATGCCCTACTGTAAATCTTCTTGCGCAAGAGTGGGCGGGCAGTGTGGATGCTCTGTGGAAGAATGGCCGTTCTTGTGCAAGAACCCTGCCAGTGTAGATATAACCTTAGCATGGCAAACACAATTGAAAATTATCAGAGGGGTGTCCTGCATCTGCAAAAGCGACAAGGAGTCCTGTAGCACCTTATGTAACATGTCACATGCAGCTGACCAAGTGGGTATTTGCTCATGAAAGCTTATGCTCCTATACATCTGTTAGTCTATAAGGCGCTACAGGACTCATTGTCGCTTTTACAAATGAAAATTGTTTTCAGTAAAATTCATAAATGCTTAAATATTATTTTTTTTAATCATAAAATGTGATTGTAATGGAATTTTCTCGCAGAACCCTTCTTGTCACTTCGCGGTACCCCGGGGTTCTGCGGAACACCATTTGGGAAACACTGATCTAGACCCATCATCAGCAAGCACTGATACTGGTGTTAGGCTGAGACCGTAGGGGAGCATTTGCTCCAGAGCCCCCATGAGTGAATCAGACAGACAGAGCGAGGTGGCTGTGACAGAGTAGGTGTCTGTCTGGAGACAAAGCAGAGCCGGAGGATGAGCAGCCCCATGGGAAGCAGAGGCTCCACAGAAGTCAGGGGTTAGGTACTTTGTTCTGGGAAATGTACATAAAATACCAATTCCGAGCATGATGCTGACATGGGGGGTTCTCCCCTTTGGCAGAGATTTCATGGAGAAATTGTTTCCTTAGTTATGGGGTGGAGCGGATGCTGGACTAGGAAGATGCCAATCTCCCTGCTATCCTCCCCTCTCCCCAGACAACATGGCTGCCTGGCCTGGGGGCCTAGGCACACCGCCAACTGCCAGGGGCGCCATTTTGGATTTTTGTTGGTGGAGGGCTGACCTGTGCCTGCCACAATGGGGGCAGAGAGTGAAAGCTTGGGTGGGGAGGATGGACTGAGGTCAGAGGCTTCAGCAGTGTTACTGAGCATGCTCGGTACAAGCCAAGCACCATAGGGGCGGGGGAGACCAACCCCATCTGCCCTCCCCCACACACATATCAGCTCTATCCAGGGGTTAGTAAGACACTGGAAAACTCTTTTTTTAGCAGACAACTTAGCAGTTTGCTGACAGGAGCACTGTATCTAATTCCTATATAAAATAAAGAAAGATAAATAAATATTAGCCCCCCCCCCAAGCTCTAACACTAATGTATTCTGACATCTTGTGGAAAGTCACTTAAGGGACATTGGGTAGCCTTTAACATTTTAATGTATATTCATACGTTATCGTTAACTCTGTGGAGAGAGAGACATACCAAAAGGGGCAATAAAAATGATTAGGGGTTTGGAACAGCAGCCATATGAGGCAAGGTTAATGGAACTTGGACCTTTGACCTTAGAAAAGAGGAGACTAAAGGGATGTCTACCCTAGGAAATTATTTTGAAATAATAACTCCCAGAATAATATATCCCCACTACAAGGGAGCCTCAAAATTAGTCCGAGGCAGGCTCTGTTATTATGAATGTGGCTACCTCAACTTAGAGCCTTAAGAAGCCTTGGTGAGTAATTAGTTCGAATTATTCTGGGGAGTCGTTATTTGAAATTGCAGCAGCGGCATGTCCACACTACTGCTATTTTGAAATAAGTGTTATTCCCTGAGGAAAGCAGGAGTACAGATTTCAAAATCACCAGGGCTTGGTAGTGCGGACAGTCCGCTTATAATTTCGAAACAATGGGGGTTATTTCGATATAACTTCCTAGTATAGACCAGGGCTTAGTGGGGATAAGACAGAGGCCTGTAAATTATGATTGATGTGGAGAAAGTAAATAAGAAAAAGATACTTACACTGGGGCTACATCTACACTGCAGGCTTTTTGCGCAAGAACAGCTCTTCTTCCGCAAAAACTTGCTGGGTGTCTACACTGCATGCGCGTTCTTGCGCAAGTAAATTTATAGTACAGCGTCAGAAAACAGGGCTTCTTCTGGAAGAGTTATTCCTCTCCCCGCGAGGAATAAGCCCTCTTGTGCAAGAGCTCTTCCACAAGACGGCAGTGTAGACAGGCAACATGATTTTCTTGTGCAAGAAACCCCTATGGCTAAACTGGCCATCAGAGCTTTCTTGCACAAGAGAGTGTTCACACTGCCATGGACGCTCTTGCCAAAAGCACATCTCTTGCACAAAATCACATGGCAGTGTGGATGTGCTCTTGTGGAAGACCTTTTGCACAAGAACTCTTGCGCAAAACAGTTCTTGTGTAAGAAGCCTGCAGTGTAGACATAGCCTCAGGGTATGTCTACACGACAGAGAAAATCGAAGCTGCTACTGTCGATCGAATTAGTGGGTCTAGTGAAGACACGCTAATTCAAACTGAGAGGAGCACTTTGGTCCATGCTAGTAGCCCTGCTTCCACAAGGGGCAGGGGAAGTCAAAGGCCGAGTGCTCTCCTTTTGACTTCCTGCAGCGTGGACAGCACCAAAAGTCGAGTTAAGCTACTTTGACTTCAGCTATACAATTAACATAGCTGAAGTTGTGTAACTTAATTCAACCTTATCCTGTAGCATAGACCTATCCTTACAGAGAAAGAGAGTTTGCTCTACAGCAGGGCTACTCAACACGCGGCCCGTGGGCTGCAAGCAGCCCACAGCCCGTTTGTTTGTGGCCCGCAGTATAGTTTGGGGTTTATGTGGGGCTCAACATGTGGTCTGCGGGTGGGAGTCAAAACAAAAAAGGAGTCAATATAATGGTCTTCTGTTGCTATGCGTTTTAGTAGTTAAATTCCTGGACTGTCATTGCTCATCTGGGTGGAAATTGGGGTAAATGTTGCATTTTATTAATATCAGCAGCATGGTCTTAATGAGGCCTGCCTGTTGTGTAGTTTTGCCTTAATCTTTGTATTCATGCCCGTCAGTGTGAAAGAAACTATTGGCATATATATTGGCATGAATATGCCACCACACTTAAGTTGTGGCCCTCAGCATGCACTGTGAGTATCATTGTGGCCCCCAGGCTTCCAAAGTTGAGTAGTCCTGCTCTACAGCCTGAGCTGCGCGCCACGTGGCTTTTAGCTCAAGCAGCAGAGGCTTATGGCACTAAGCCCCAGAGGTGCCAGGTTTAGTTCCATGTGTCTGTTACAATGTCAGGGAGGAAGTGTCACTGCTAGAGCAGCCTGGGCAGTTTTCTTGCATCAAAGCCCTCAGGCCTGGGGCAGAATTATCGAGTGTTGCTCACCGAGCTGGGAGGGGGCAGAGAGGAGGGGCTGAGCTACCCCCTGTTGCAAGGGGATGTGGACTGCAACTGCTTTAAACACTAAGGAGAGGGGATCACCACATAGGAGTGTAAAGGATATGTTATTCTGTTAAAACTGGGAAGGGAGGGGAATCTCACTCATACACTCAACCACACATCGGCTGTGTCTAGACTGGCCAGTTTTTGCGCAAAAACTTGCCAGCTGTATACACTGGCTGCTTGAATTTGCGCAAGAGCACTGACATTCTAATGTGTAGACAGCTCAGTTTTGTTTTGTGCAAAAAAGCCCCGCTGGCTAAAATGGCGATCGGGGCTTTCTTGCACAAAAGCGCGTCTAGATTGGCCATAGACGCTTTTGCACAAAAAGTGCTTTTGCGCAAAAGCGTCCATGCTAATCTAGACGCTCTCTTGCGCAAATACTTTTTTTTCCGTTAAAAGCATTTGTGCAAATTCATGCCAGTCTAGACGCAGCCTTACAGTCCCAGGCAGGATGATAAGGCGAGCAGAAGGCAATTCATGTTGTTTGATCTTCCCAAGTTGACTCCTATGCTGGTCCGCTGGCCAGGCGAACTGAGCAGAGGGCGTTCTGGGAGGCTTCACTTGATGGTCAACCCACTGTGTCTCTGTCCCTCTCTCCTTGAAGGATCAGCCACATGCAACCTCTGAGTCTCTGGGCCTCTTGGGGTCGTGTGCACTCCCTGCAGGGGGCCGTGTGCACTGTTGTTTACTTCTGGGCTGTGTCTATACTGGCGCAATCTTGCGCCAGAGCTATGCGAATGAGGCTCAGCATGGAATATCGCCGAATCTCATTTGCATAACTAATGAGCCGCCATTTTTGTGGAAGAGGCTCTTGCACAAGATGGAGCTGTCTACGCTGCCCCTTCTTGTGCAAGAAAAACCCTCTTGCGCAACGCCGTTATGCTGATTATTTTCAGTCTAGAAAACTCGCCAGTCTAGACGCAGCCCAACTGTTTAGGGAACCAAATAACATCATTAACAGGTGAGAAAGAGAACAACAACCATTTTAACTCTCCCCTTGCTCCTCCTTTGCCTCCAACACCCCTTGCGGAAGCTTTTCAGGGATAAGATTTGAATGAATCTCCCCTGTTCTTTTCTGGGCCCATTTGTAGCAAAAATGCATATTTTGATATTGGTTATAAAATTGTAAGTATGATACAGAATGATTTGATATAATGACTTGCTTATAAGTTCTATTTCTCTCTCTGTATCTCTTAAGATTAGATAATGTTCACTGAAAGGCCTTGCTCCCTGTTAAGTACTGTAAATTAAGTTGTACCCCTTGTAGCTATTGATGTTGTTTGAAACTCTATACAATTGTTTGGGTGTGGGGGGGGGGGTGTGAGTGAAAGCCATCACAGATGCCCAGGTGATCAAGAAGAAGTGGAAACTTTGAAATGTCCATTGTGTCTTGAGACTGAATTGAATTGTCAGCACTGAGGAACCCTGGAGACAGGCAGAGACCCCACCAAGAGTGAAAAACAACAATGGGAACCCTGACAATCACCATCAAAGGAACACAAATTAACACCTCCTCAGGGCAGATGGCTGCAGCATGACATTGCAAGACACACAGACTTCAATGGGAACTGACATGGATAAAAAGAGAAGCTCTTGCCATGGGACTTTGGGTTCAGTCCTGCAAACCAAGCCTCAGAGGAGTCTCAGAAGAACCCCGACTCCTCGCTCTGTCAGCCCTGCCTGGCCAGTAGGACTGACTTGAGCCACCATGGACTGGTCACTATGCACCATCTGCAGGACTTGTGTGTGGGGGTGGTTTTCTTAAAGCAGATGCTAACTGCTTTTCTACTGAATTCTTAATAAATACAGTGTATTGCCTTCTCCCCTGAAAAAGATCCTGTGTGCTTCTTATAAGCAGAACACATTTGCCTCCTGCTGCCCTTCCTGTGCCCCCCTCAGCCACTGCTCTTCCTGAGAGGCGGGTGCAGAGCCCAGCTCCAGACAGTCTGAGTCACCGAGTCTGTAGCTACCTGTGACATAGGGACAGTGGGGGGCAGGGGAGGGACACACAGGAAAAGGGACAGTGGGGCCCAGAGAGGTTCCCCAGCCTCTTGGGCACATTCCCTGCTGCTCAGTGCCCCCCTTCTGGGCAGAGCCCTTTGGCACTGCCTGGGGATGCTGCCTGGAGCCACTGAGCTGTGTCCAGCCCTGGGACATAGTCCCTTGAACGGCCTCTCCCGGCCATGCCACCCATCCTAGGCACCAGGTCAATTCAGCCACATCCCCTGGCAGGAGGGAGACACACACAGAAGAGCCCTGGGGCTCCTCCCATCATTAGGTCGGGGGAAGCACCGGCCATGCCCTGCCCCTGCTTTCCCTGCCCAGCCTGAGCAGTGCCCATAGAAATGGGATGCCCTCGGGAGAGACCCAGGAGTGGAGGCTGCATGGATTGAATCCAGCCCCCAAACCAGGTCAGGGCTGACATCTTCCCCAGGGACCTCAGTCCCATCCCACCCCTGGGCTGCTACAGATGCAGCTTAATGCAGGTCCCCCCAAGGGCTGCTCCAGACCCTCCTTGCGGTATCCTTCTACTCTGCATGTCCAGTTCATAGAATCATAGAACCATAGAGCTGGAAGAGACCTCAGAAGGTCATCAAGTCCAGCCCCCTGCTCTAGGCAGGACCAATCCCAACTAAATCAACCCAGCCAGGGCTTGGTCAAGCCGAGACTTAAACACCTCTAGGGATGGAGACTCCACTACTTCCCTAGGCAACCCATTCCAGTGCTTCACTACCCTCCTAGTGAAATAGTTTTTCCTAATATCCAACCTGGACCTCTCCCACCACAACTTGAGACCATTGCTCCTTGTTCTGCCATCCGTCACTACTGAGAACAGCCTTTCTCCATCCTCTTTGGAACCTCCCTTCAGGAAGTTGAAGGCTGCTATCAAATCCCCCCTCACTCTTCGCTTCTGCAGACTAAACAGACCCAACTCCCTCAGCCTCTCCTCATAAGTCATATGCTCCAGCCCCCTAATCATTTTGGTTACCCTCTGCTGGACCCTCTCCAATGCGTCCACATCCTTTTTGTAGTGGGGGGCCCAGAACTGGACATAATACTCCAGATGTGGCCTCACCAGAGCTGAATAAAGGGGAATAATGACATCTCTGGATCTGCTGGCAATGCTCCTCTTAATGCAACCTAATATGCCATGAGCCTTCTTGGCTACAAGGGCACCCTGTTGACTCATATCCAGCTTCTCATCCACTGTAACCCCCAGGTTCTTTTCTGCAGAACTACTACTTAACTGGTTGGTCCCCAGCTTGTAACTATGCTTGGGATCCTTGTTGAACTTCATCAGATTTCTTGTGGCCCAAGCCTCCAATTTGTCTAAGTCACTCTGGACCCTATCTCTGCCCTCAAGCGTATCTACCTCTCCCCCTAGCTTAGTGTCATCTGCAAACTTACTGAGGGTGCAATCCATCCCCGCATCCAGGTCATTAATAAAGATATTGAACAAAACAGGTCCTAGAACTGAACCTTGGGGCACTCCACTAGAAACCGACCGCCATCCTGACATCGAACCGTTGATCACTACCCGCTGGGCCCGGCCTTCTAGCCAGCTTTCTATCCATCTTACTGTCCATTTATCCAATCCACATTCCCTTAACTTGCTGGCAAGAATATTGTGGGAGACCGTATCAAAAGCCTTGCTAAAGTCAAGGTTGATCACATCCACTGACTTTCCCATGTCCACAGAGCCAGTTACCTCATCATAGAAGCTAATCAAATTGGTCAGGCATGGCTTGCCCTTTGTGAATCCATGCTGACTATTCCTAATCACTTTCCTCTCTTCCAAGTGCCTCAAAATGGATTCCTTAAGGATCCCTTCCATCATTTTTCCAGGAACTGAGGTAAGACTGACCGGCCTATAGTTCCCTGGATCGTCCTTCTCTTGTTTGAAGATGGGCACTACATTTGCCTTTTTCCAAGTCATCCGGGTTCTCTCCCAATCTCCACGACTTTTCAAAGATAATGGCCAAAGTCTCCTCAATGACATTTGCCAACTCCCTCAGTACCCTCGGATGCATTAAGTCCGGACCCATGGATTTGTGTACGTTTAGCTTTTCTAAATAGTTCCTAACCTGTTCTTTACCCACCCAGGGCTGTCCATCTTCATCCCATCTTGCGTCACTTGGCTCCTGGACTTCTGTGCAGTTCCTACAGCTCTGCGGGGCTCCAGATCCCCACTGTCCCAGGGACCCTCTGCCCACCCCCAGCCCAGCTTCTACATGTCTGTGGGATCTCCCAGCTGCTCCCTGAGCAACCCAGGCTAAATGCCTTGTGGGTGTTACACCGAAGCAAACAGATGGGAAATAGGGGTGTAGCCTAGAATTTTGCAACTCATGTCAATGGCAGTGAAATGGCTTAAACAACCTGCCACTCTGCTAGCCTCCTGAGTAATGGAGCAGACTGGGGAAATAAAAGAAACAACACAAGCAATAGAGCATTGGAAAACTCAAACCTTGCTGGCAGGGTGACAGGCAATCCAAACACACAGGATAAGGGATCTTTCGGAAAAGGCTTTATTTTCCGCAAGATCAGCGTCTAGACTGGCGCTTTTTTCCGGCAAAGCTCCGTGCGGAAAGAAAGCGGCAGCCATTTTTATGCTAATGAAGTGGGGGAGATTTAAATCCCCGCTTCATTAGCAATTGCGATACATCTAATTTACATCCCTTTTCCGAAAAAGGGATGTAGTCTAGACATAGCCTCACTGAATTGGTAAAGGAAATGAAGGGAAAAAACGGAACAGTTCACAGAGCACACTTGGGCTATGGCTACACTACAGAGTTTTTTTGGAAAAATGGCCGCTTTTCTGACAAAACTTCACTTACATCCACACTGCAATCATGTTCTTTTGGAAAAAAATCAAAAAAATCAATGTTTTTTTCCAACATTGGTAAATCTCTTTCTACGAGGAAGAAGCCTTTTTCCGAAAGCGCTCTTTCAGAAAAAGGCGTGTGTGGACGGGGAAGAGGGAGTTCTTTTGAAAGAAGAGGACAGAGGAAAAAGCACAAGTGCTCTGGTAGCCATTCTGTCCATAGCAATCACAGCTTAAATGAGAGATAGCGTCCATTCAGTGTGGACGCTCTCTTTCGAAAAAGCAGATCGCTTTTTCAATGCACTTTTGAAGTGTGGACGCTCTCTTTTGGAAGACATTTTTTTGGAAGATCTTTTCCAGAAAAGCTTCTTCCGAAAGAAGCCTGCAGTGTAAATATAGCCTAGGAGACAGGAGCTCTGACTTGTTTTCAGGGAAGTGAATAAAAAAGAATTTCAAAGTGAAAAAGCAAGATTAAGCAGGCTAACAAGAACTGATGCATTAACTCAGTGGTGCACAACCATTTTTGATCTGCGACCCCTGCGCCATGAGGGCCGCCAACTGCCAGGCCCAGTCACTGGCCGGCTGGATCTAAGCACCGTGCTGGGCAGCCGGGCCTAGCCCCAGGCTGGCTGGATCTAAGCTCCGCGACCCCTGGGAGGACATCCGTGACCCCCTTAGGGGTCGCGACCCACGGGTTGCACACTCTGCATTAACTCATGGCGTTTCCCCAAAACAGTTAACTGCAGCATGTAAGGGCACTCTCGCAATCCATCTGGTAGGCAGACAACAGCAACAGACACTAGGGCTATGTTTACACTACAGGCTTCTTGCGCAAGAAGCCTTTTTGAGGAAGAGATCTTCCGCAAAAACCTCTTGCGCAGGAGCGCATTCACACTGCAAAAGTGCATCGAAAATGCGATGCACTTTTGCGCAAGAGAGCATCCAGACAGCATGGACGCTCTCTCAAAAGGAAACTCTGATTGCTATTTACAGAATGGCCACCAGGGCACCTGGGCTTTTTTCAATTGCCTCTTTTTGCCCCAAAAAACCCTGTTCCCCATCCACACACACCTTTTTGTGCAAGAGTTCGTAGAAGGAGGAATACCTACAGCGGAAAAACCCCTCTGTTCTTTCGTTTTACTTACGCAAAAACGCGCTTGAGGTGTGGACACTCTGCGAGTTTTTGTACAAAAATGGCTTGGGGAGAGGCATAAGGATCTTGCACAAAAAGGGGGTTTGTGCAAAATGGAAAAGTCCACACTTTGTTTTTGCACAAAAACCCCTTGTGCAAAAATGGCTCGGAAGAGATTATGCAAATGAAGTGTGAGAAAATGCTAATCAGCACTTCATTTGCATTGCCTCTTCTGGAAAAACCCATAGGCTACATCTACACTGGCGGCTTCTTGCACAAGAACAGCTGTTCTTGTGCAAAAATTTGCTGGGTGTCTACACTGCATGCACGTTCTTGCTCAAGTAAATTTACAGTCTAGCGTTGGAAAACAGGGCTTCTTCCGGAAGAGTTATTCCTCTCCCCACGAGGAATAAGCCCTCTTGCACAAGAGCTCTTCATAGAGCTCTTGTGCAAGAGGGTAGTGTAGATAGGCAATGTGAGTTCTTGTACAAGAAATCCCTATGGCTAAAATGGCCCTTGGAGCTTTCTTGCACAAGAGAGTATCTACACTGCCATAAATGCTCTTGTGCAAAAGCACATGGTAGTATAGACGTGCTCTTGTAGAAGACTTTTTGTGCAAGAACTCTTCCACAAAACGGTTCTTGCACAAGAAGCTGCCAGTGTACATGTAACCTTAGAGTCAGGATACAAATCTGGGATGCATGCTCTGACCCATGGAAGCACACTCTACCTTCAGCTAAAAATGAACCTTTTTTTCTGAAATATTCTTACATACTGGCATGTTTTCCTTTATAGTCTTTCTCAGTTTGCTAACCTTGCTGCTGCCTGTACCATGAGACAACTTTGAAAGTTAAATCTCTCTTGACTCAAGTCTACCTACCTTCCTAAGCTGCTTTATACCATTTTTTGTCTTATTGTGCAGATATAAATGTAATTTTGGTGCCATTTGTTTTTGAGATGTAAGCAGGGTCAGGATAAGCTCTACCCTGCCAAACGGTGGTGAACTGGGGCGAGTGGTGCAAAGAGACTTCAGAGGCTGATCTCATTTGCATAGATACACCCAATTTGCATAGATACACCCACCCCGCCTAGTATGTGCTCACAGCAGCCCAAATGGTCACTTTGGCCACTGTGGGATCCCCAGTCTCTCTGTTATTGAGGCAGGGGGGGATAAAAGTGTTGTTACTCTGATTATGTGAATCAAGGACAATGGAATGGTGGAACTGTTTAGGACAGAGGGATTCACCATAAACTAAGTAGCACTCGCTAGACAAGGGGCATGGGTTCCAAACCCAGTCAAGTTGAGAAAGGGTGGGGATTTGTCTTTGTATTTGGGGCTTAAATAGCACTGCTTATACCCTTCTTTCCACTGTGGAATATCAGAACTAATTTGGGATTCTATTAGGAGTCTAGTTGTGAGCTGATGAGTTGATTTCACTGTGGGTTAGTAAAGCATTAGTGCTGAAGCTCCTCTATTATGAGCTGAAATCACTGTGGGGAGCCTGGTGTTATGCTGTGGAAGAGCTGAAATCACTGTTGTTGAGGGGAGCCTGGTGCTATGCTGAGCTATTAGCAGAGTGGCTTGCAGGGACAACCAGCAGGTGGGTGGACCATGTAAGGTGTATCAATCCCCACCTCCTCCAGGTTGGGAGGGTAAAACCCTGCCGGGTGAACTTTTGAACCCTGGGGCAGCACTGACCCAGGGCAGAGACTTTTGGGGTGTTGGACTTTGGGTGATTTTTTTTTGGGTCGCTGGACTCAAGAGACTCTTCGGGTATTGGACTTTTGGGACTTTGGGTGATTCGTGGCTGGGGGGGTGGGTCTTTGCTCATGTTTGGTCTATGAATCTGAGTTGTGGTGTTTTCCTAATTTAATGCTGATGTCGGTTACCTCATGTTATTAAAGGTTTGCTGCTATACTGAGGCTCTGTGCTTGCGAGAGGGGAAGAATTGCCTCTTTGAGGCGCCCAGAGGTGTATGTAAGATTTCCCAGGTCACTGGGTGGGGGCTCGAGCCGGTGTTGTATATTACCTTGTTGGGAGGAGACCCCTAGATACTGAACCCAGCCCTTGCTGCTATTAACTCGGCCTGGCAGAAGGGTTACAGAATTGTAAGTTTGTAATGTATGTAATGTTTGTGTTGTATGTTGTGTGTCATATAACTATTTGTTTTTATTGATGTTATTTTGTTGCAACAAAAGTCAATTTTATGCTTTCCATTGAAAAAATGTGATACCACACTATTTTATTATTATGTTTGGGGTATAATCCTATTATGAATACTATTTTTTGCAAAGTTCAAAAAGATTTTAATTACAAATATATGTACATATATTTCTGCTTCAACAAATAATGCAATTGCAAACAATCTTTTTTATTAATCGACATTTTTTGAAGATTTTTTATCTTATTTTTTAATTTAAAAAAATATAAGGAGAAATTTCAACATTAAGGATAAGGTACCTAACAGAATGTCAATTTTTTGTATGGATTTTTATAAACTTGTTGTTACTTTAAAATGCAGTTCTAAGAATGGCATAGCAATAATGCATAAAGCTAACCAAGCTTTTTCAACAGGTTTCCACCTTGGACTCCCAGACACAACAAAGTATCGTGAATGTTAAATATACGCAAAGTATTTACATACACCTATTTTTAACATTCATTTTTATTTAAATTCCATTTTCTTTTATATTATGTTAAAGGAAAGTAGTAATCATTAATGTTTGTGCTTTTAAACGGTTAACAAAAGTGAAATTGGTATCACAAGCAAATTAACTCTAAAAAGCTTGGTAAAAATTATATTACTCTTTTGCTCAAAGTGTTTAGCAGGGGAAAGCACTACACCTTCTCATGGAACATTGTGAGTATCTATTTTAGCAGTTAAGCATTATGTTTAGGAGACAAGACGGGTAATAAACCTCAAGGCTATGTCTACACTGGCGCGATCTTGTGCCAGAAATATGCAAATGAGGCTAAGCGTGGAATATCGCCGAGCCTCGTTTGCATATCTAATAAGCCACCATTTTTGCGGAAGAGGTTCTTGCGCCAGAAGGAGCATCTACACTGCCCCTTCTTGCGCAAGAAAAACCCTCTTGCGCAAGGCCATTGTTCCTGAAAATAATCTCCGTAGCGGCATTGCGCAAGAGGGTTTTTCTTGCGCAAGAAGGGGCAGTGTAGATGCTCCTTCTGGTGCAAGAGCCTCTTCCACAAAAATGGCGGCTCATTAGATATGCAAATGAGGCTCGGCGATATTCCACTCTTAGCCTCATTTGCATATTTCTGGCACAAGATCGCACCAGTGTAGACATAGCCCAAGTGAAAATAACTGTCTATACAACAATTGCAAATGTTTAGTTTGTATTATAAAAGACTTGGTCCCTAGTATTTTATAATCAAACTAAATTAACCTGTTTATTAAATTTGGGTTACTAAAAACAAGATACATGTAAAACAAATAACACTTTTTTTATTATAACTAACTGAAGTTGTTTAAGGTTTCATCCTACAGACCAAAAATACCAGAAGATATTATACTACAAACACACCAGAAGATAACAGTATACAGTAAAGAAATGCCCAATCATCAGGAAAAGAAAAATGAAGTGCTTTATAAATAAGAGACTGTTCATCTTAATCTCCCATATATGGACAATTAAGTTGGCAATCAGCTAGAAATCATTGTTAGTTAATTTAAACTTGGCTATTATGTAAAACCAATTGTTGATTGCTGTAGTATTGTATTGTTTCTGTATCACTGTATTATTGCTGTATTGTTGTTGTACACCATTTTCAGTGTGCATAGCATTGCTAAACTATTTAACCATCAGAGGTAAAAAAATCAACAAATAGCAGCAAACAACGTAAGAAAAAGGAGAAAAACAAATGGGTTTAAAAAAAGGAGAGAGAAAGAAAGAAATACAAAAAGAAATTAAGTTGCATAAAACTACAAATTGGATAAAGAAATTCCCTGTTATTACCAGTCATAATCTGGATCACGCTACCTGAGGTACATGTTATTCCAAACAATTTTGTTCAGTGTCTGGATACCGACACTAAATCCTGACACAGCAATAATTAATAAATTTGTCACTGTCTATTCAGTAGGCTATCTGAAAGATAGCATCGATAAGAGACAACTTTATCTATGTCAGCTACTGGTGTATCACAGAATTATGCAAGCAATGGAACAGAGAAACTAGCCATTCCAGTTACCTGCCCAGCAAAGCTTACCCCAGAGGGTGACAACCAGCAGTAAGGGCAACCTATAACATGAATGGACAGTGCTGGGTAGCAATTAATTATAAGACGTTTATTTTAAAAGGCCTCATTTATAACATCACTACTCCAAATTTCTGTTTTACTTCTTTATGTATATAATCCTGTGGGACGCACTATACCTATCCCAATATTCTAAAACACTCAAAACATTCAGCCTGCTATTAATAATCATACAAATGGTAACAATACATGCCCTAGTAGGAGTGTGTTGCTATCAGCAGTACCACAAAGGCCAAATCACAGTAGCAATACCACAATAGGGAGGAACCAGTAACAAGGATCAAGTACAGGCTACCAGCCAGAGGGGAGTAGCAGAACATCTCAATAAGAAACATTTTGGTACCAACTGACTCCCCAAGAACTAATGTACATTCTGCCCTAGGTTCAGGACCAGATCAAAGTTGACAGCATGATAGATAATAAGTTGACAGCATGAAGGATAGTAAGTTAGCCCCTGCTTCTGCAAGGTAAGGGGTGGTAACCCGGTAACAGAGGGTGGCAACCTGGTATGTCAGAAATGATGTAATTTGTTTGCATATGTCTATAAAAGAGCACTGCAAAGGGTGATCACCGGCTGACCATGGTGGGAGCGGGTGCTACAGCATTAATGGGTGTTAGCACATTGTCACAGCTTACATGAGGTGTAGCGGCGCAGCAGCGAGTCTGTCTGCTGACAACGATCAGTGTGTGTCATCTGGCAATAAACCTGCTCGGGTGATTTTGATCTTTATCTGATTTGTGGTCTCTGTAGGCTCTCTGGGAGTCGGTTGTGCTGACTTATGTGCACAGGGTCAACGTGTTAGACAGGGGAGCACACACACATACACGCAGCTGAAAGTTTATCATCATTGATGGAGTAGAGAACCAGTCAGGAACCCATGTGGGTGGACCCAGGAACCCTGACAGAGAACGATCCTGACTGAACGATACCCCTCTGCTCTTCTTATTAGTTGACTAGTTGCTCACATCCATAATCAGGAGGAGTTTGCATCTCTTCCTTCTCCCCCTTTTCGCTCAGCAGCTCAGCAGCCAGGGCTGTAGCCAGCTGAAGGGGTGATTGGGGTTCTCCCCCCCTCCCCCACTGACGTTTGCTCAGACCAGGCAGAACCAGAGGGACATTGACCAGTTGATCCAGCGCTGGATAGCTGGATCTCTGGGAGCCAAATGCCTCTCATCTGTGTGTGGGAATTAGGCAGGAAACAGAGAGAATTTCCCTCAGGAGTGGAGCGGTCTCTGGTGCCCAAGCTCTAATAGAAGTGTTTTACCTACACGCTAATGAAATCTGAGAGGTTTTTTCCCTGGGGGATTTGCTGACACAGGACTTGTGTGGATTCTCTGATGTCTAGTAAGGTGTGAGGAGTTCCTGAAGCCTTTCCCACAGTCAAGGCATTTATACGGTCTCTCTCCTGTGTGAATTCTCTCATGGACAATAAGGGCTGATTGGTCAGTGAAACCTTTCCCACAGTCAAGGCATTTATATGGTCTCTCTCCCGTGTGTGTTCTCTCATGGACAGTAAGGACTGATTGTACAGTGAAACCTTTCCCACACTTGTTGCATTTATATGGCCTCTCTCCTGTGTGCACTCTCTGATGGACAATAAAGTATGAATACTGACGGAAGCTTTTCCCACACTCAAGGCATTTATATGGTCTCTCTCCTGTGTGGGTTCTCTCATGGACAGTAAGGGCTGATTGTACAGTGAAACCTTTTCCACACTCATTGCATTTATATGGTCTCTCTCCTGTGTGGATTCTCTCATGGGCAATAAGGGCTGATTGGCCAGTGAAATCTTTCCCACATTCATGGCATTTATATGGTCTCTCTCCTGTGTGGATTCTCTCATGAACAGTAAGGGCTGATCGTACAGTGAAACCTTTCCCACACTCATGGCATTTATATGGCCTCACTCCTGTGTGGATCCTCTGATGAGCATTAAGGTTTGACCTCTGACTCAAGCTTTTCCCACATTCCAAGCATCTATATGGCCGCTCTCCAGTGTGGGTTTTCTGGTGTCTACTAAGGTTTGATCTCAATGTGAAGCTTTTCCCACACTCAAAGCATTTATGGGATTTCTCTCTCATGTGGACAATCTCATGTTCAATATGGGATGACAGCTCATTCAAACTTTTTCCACACTCTAGGCACTTGCAGAATCTCTCTCCCGTGTGCCCTCTCTGAGGCAGAATAGGGCCTGACTTCTCATTGAATCTTTTCCCACAGTCTGAGCATTCAAAGGGTTTCTTTCCATTGTGATTTGGCTGCTGGCCTGGAGTTTCCTTGGATCCTCCCCAAAATTCAAGGGATTCCTCCACTTTCTTGCTTGGGTTGTTCTCCAGCTGCCTCTCTGCCCTGTGTTGCTTTCCCCAAGTTTCCCCCTGTTCCACATACTGGGAAAAATCGTCTTCAGCTCCTTTGAAAAATGTTCCCTGTGGTTTTACAGTTCCAGGATCTTCCTGCTGTTGATTTGCCTTGTTGTTCTCCCTCACTGTCTTAGCACCTGCTGGGAGACAGGGAGAATCCAGGCAGGAGTCACTGTCTGTGCTGGGGAGAGAGGACTGACAGGGGAATGGCAAAGGCAGAAAGCACAACACAATAATAGTTGTGGAGACTGAGACATTGGATTCTGCCTCCACACCCCACCAAAACACTCCCAGGGAAGGAAACGTAGGGAGCAAAGTCCTGACAGCTGAGATGATGGCTGGGGAGTTGTGACAGGTATTTGCCAGATTGACACCTGCAGCCCTACTTGAGGGACATGGGGCAGAAGTGAGGGCTGTCATTCATGGCTCATTTTTGGGAGTCCCAGATTTTTTCCTGCAATCGCCGGAAGGTTTGTGTGTCAGTTTTTTCTGACTCCTTACCTGTGCGGGTACCTCTCAGGATCTTCATTTCTTTGGAGGGCTGGAGATCTGGGACCCATGGCTCTTCCCCTCGTTCCAGCCGGGCGATCAGGTCAGGTTTGGGAATGGGGAATCCTGTGCAAGGGTGAAATCAGACAAGGTGAAGGCACATGGAGTCTTGGCAGAGTATGTGTCACATGGCACATTCCCTGAGGTCAAGCTGATCTGACATGGCACTGCGGTAACTCAGACCTTTTGACAGCAGCAGACTTCTGGGCAGGAATGGGGTGGGAGATGTGATGAAGTTGGGATTGTATTCACTCTGTTCCCTTTGTTATGTTGCATGTGATTTCTACTGCCCTGTAGTAATCCTATGTGTGTGCCTCAACTTCCCTGGGCACTGCACTACTATCTAGATGGAGATGGGAATTTGGGGGTGACCCAATGAGGAAGGATGCCCAGGCCAGCATGTTCACAATGGCCTAGGCTCATGGTAACCTGAGCATAGGAGGGGTGTCTGACCAGGTGACACCTTTTGCCTCGGAAGCAGGACAAAGGTTTGAGACCAGTCTGGCTGTAGCCAGGGACAAGCTGTGGAAGGTGGAAGTGAGAATTGCTGGCTTGAAGAGCAGAGACGGGGGGCAGGGCCCTTGGCTCTGGGCCCCCCCTCTCCCCAAGAAGGATTGTACTGACGGCTCCTGGTCCCTGTGCTAACAAGTCTGTTCTACGCTGTGTCCCTGTGAACTAATAAACCTTCTGTTTTACCTGTTGGCTGAGAGTTACATCTGGCTGTGGACGGGGGTGCAGGCCCAGTGACTCCCCACACCTGGGTGACAGAGGGTGTTGTCATGCCCTCATTCATTAGGGCTATGTCTAGACTGCAGGCTTCTTTCAGAAGAAGCTTTTTTCGGAAGAGATCCTCCAAAAAAGCTTCTTCCGAAAGAGAGCGTCCACACTGCAAATGTTCATCAAATAAGCGATCTGCATTTTCGAAAGAGAGCATCCAGACTGAATGGACCATCTCGCAGGGAAGCTGTGATTGCTATGGACGGAATGGCCACCAGGGCACCTGCGCTTTTTTCCTCTTTCCTCTTCTTCTGAAAGAACTCCCTCTTCCCGTCCACACATGCCTTTTTGAGAAAGAGCTTTTTCACAAAAAGGCTTCTTTCTCATAGAATGAGGATTACCAATGTTGGAAAAACCCCTTCTGTTCTTTTGATTTTCTTGTGGAAGAACACAGTTGCAGTGTGGACATTCCTCCAGTTTTCTCGGAAAAGCGGCCGTTTTTCTGACAAAACTCTGTAGTGTAGACATACCCTAGGGCTGTGTCTACACTGGCGCAATCTTGCACAAAAGCGGCCGCTCTTGTGCAAAAACTTGCTGCCTGTCGACACTGCCTGCTTGTTCTTGCGCAAGTAAACTGACGTTCTAATGTATGAAATCAGGGCTTCTTGCGCAAGAACTCTGACGCTTCCGCTCAGGAATAAGCCCTTTTGTGCAACTGTTCTTGCGCAAGAGGCCAGTGTAGACAGGCAACATGAATTTCTTGCGCAAGAAAGCCCTATGGTTAAAATGGCCATCAGAGCTTTCTTGCGCAAGAGAGCGTCTACACTGGCATGGATGCTCTTGCGCAAAAGCACTTCTCTTGAGCACAAGCACATACCAGTGTAGACGCTCTCTTCTGGAAAAGTTTTTGCAGAAGAACTCTTCCGCAAAAGAGTTTTTGTGTGAGAACGTGCCAGTGTAGATGTAGCCTAGGAGTTTTAATGATCCATAGGCTCTGGGGGACTTGCCCACACACACACGTCTCTGGGGGTAAACACTAGCCTATTTCCAAGTGTGTGGAACCTAGTGCCTTCCCCATGGGTGGAGCCAGTCCCAAGAAGACAGGTGAACCGTGTGTGTAGGACATAAGAATGGCCGTACTGGGTCAGACCAAAGGTCCATCTAGCCCAGTAGCCTGTATGCCGACAGTGGCCAGCACCAGGTGCCCCAGAGGGGGTGGACCGAAGACAATGATCAAGTGATTTGTCTTGTGCCATCTCTCTCCAGCCTCTGACAAACAGAGGCCAGGGACACCATTTCTATCCCCTGGCTAACAGCCTTTTATGGACCTAACCTCCATGAAATTATCTAGCTTCTCTTTAAATTCTGTTATAGTCCTAGCCTTCACAGCCTCCTCTGGCAAGGAGTTCCACAGAGTTCCACAGGAGAAATAATGTAGGCAGGACAGTACCCTGCTTCTGGCCCCTGAAAGCTGGGGCGATGGGGATGAATTAGCATGTCCCTTAGGTGTCTGAATCCCCTGTTCCCCAGAAGGGGGCATGCTGATGAAAGTGTCTCTCATATGGGGCTGTGTGACTCACTCCCTTCTAATCTAACTGACCAGGGAAGAACCTGAGCAGATACAGAAATGCCGGCCCCAGCGCTTTGATGCTGAGGGGATAGGAATCTTACTCAGAGAAGCCACAGTCTCATAGTTCTCCTGCATGACGTCCCTGTAGAGGGCTCTTTGAGTGGGGTCCAGCAAAGCCCCCTGCCCCTGGGTGAAATACACAGCCACCTCCTCGAAGGTCACCGGCATCTGAAACAACAGGGACTCCCCACTCAGCGCCTGCCGCCCCAGCCACAACCCCACTAGTCACAAAGGAGGAGGCCAGAGGAGCAGAATCCCACCCCACCCTGCCCAGAGAGGCCAGAAGGCTCCAGAGAAGAGAGAGAGGGGAGAGCTCCTTGTTCCTCCCAGCAGATGGAGCAGGGCAGGGTCTTCTCATTCACCCACCTGCCAGCCACAGGCTGAAGTGGGAGCAGAGTTCTGCAGAGGCAACAGGGACAGGAATCCCAGCACCTGCATATTTCATGGCAGCCTCTGGCTAGTGAGCTCTGTCTCCAGCATGAGAAAAAAACAATAGGAACGGCCGGGCTGGGTCAGACCAAAGGCCCCTCTAGCCCAGTGTCCTGTCTGCCCACAGTGGCCAATGCAGGTGCCCCAGAGGGAATGAACAGAACAGGGAATTATCAAGGGATCCATCCCTGTCGCCCTTTCCCAGCTTCTGGCAAACAGAGGCTCGGGACACCCTCCCTGCCCATCCTGGCTCATAGCCACTGATGGACCAGTGGAGACTCTGGTCAGTTTTTCCAGCCCTGTCCATGGGGAGTTTCCTCTTTCAGAAAAGGGAGAATGTTCACTCTCCCCCCCCCCCCCGCCCTCCCAATCAGCCTGTTCAGACAATCAGACCCTAGGCTGAGCATGTCCCAACAGGTTTATCCCACCCTGCCCCCTCTATGCCTCACCCGGTGTATTTCCTGCCCCTCCCTTTCCCCCTCTACAATAACCCCCCTTCAGCTGCCCACAAAATCCCCTACCTGAGCTGGCTCCACCACAGCCATTTCCCTGTCCTGTCTCCTGCAAGATGGGACGATCTGGAGCAAAGTGTAGACGTGAGTCTTCAGCCTGTCAGGGCGAGAGGTTTCCAAAGGGGGTTGGGTCCATTTCACACCCCAGCTGCCCCAAGCTCTCTCCCTGCAGACAGAGGTTCTTGGAAAGCCTCAGTTGTGTACTTACAACACTGGCTGAGCCCACCAGGCACTTTCACACCCTCCCTGGGACAGAGTCTCGGAGACAAACGCTAGAAAAGATCAGAAATTCCAAACTTACCACTCTGGAGGATTTCCTCACATTGTCCCTGAGGGCAGCGCCCATCTCCCACCTCACATGGGGACTGGGAGGGGCAGGAACTGGCTTTACCTTCCCTGCCCCTTGTTCCCAGGACAGTCAATCTGCCCAGGGTGACAGTGAATGGGTCTGGGCAGGTTTGAGAGCTGGGACCCTCTCTCCCTACTTCCTGCTCCTGCTGCCCCTTCTGGTCTCCCCAGTCCCCTTCCTGCCTCCTGCCCTCTCCCCTCTGCTGGGAGAGCTAGTGCCTGCCCGGTGCCCATGGGCATTTGTTATCCAGTGGGAGCCTGGCTATGTCAGTGAGGGCAGCAGCTCTGGGACCCGCAGATACACAAGGACTCCCCTACCCCAGCACAAACTCAGGCTGGAAGAGGCAGGTTTTGCTGAGTCACTTTCCTGCCCCTCCCAAGCTTTGTCCCCCAGTTCTCTCCCCATCACCTGGAGCTGATGCCAGCAGAGCCTGGGGCTTCCCCAAGGGGCGAGTAATAGGCACCGGGAACGTCGCCACCCGGAGTGGGCACAGCGGGGCTGCAGTAAACATCTCCCTGCTACAGACCCGCTGCTCAGTCTGGGCTCCCAGATCATGATATCGGAGGCAGCAGCATCGGACCCAAGAAACTCAGCCAGCTCTAGGGCTCTGTACCCTGAGCAGAGACAGACACCAGCCTCCTCTGCCTGTGCCATAACCAGGGACCCCTCCACATGTCTGAGCCTCCCTGGGCTCCCAGGGACAGCTCAGCACATGCGGATTCCATTCGCCCAGCTGGACTCTCCAGAACTGATCCAGACCCAGAGGACCAGGATTCTTAACTGAACTGGAACCAGACTTGAATCATCATTTTTTGCTTAGTGAATCTGACCTGAACTGGGGGGAAATGATTCCCTGGTACAACGTCTGACAAAATAAAACAAAAATGACTGTGATATTGTAAAAAAACAGGACAAGAGAACACACAGATGCATGAGTGCTACCACAGCAGCCAACGGTACAAGGGGCAGCCCCCAGGCACAGAGCGGGAGATTGGAAAGGAGTTGCAACCCCCCTCCCCCACACCAGAAGTTAACAACTCTTCAAGCCAAGGCCGAGGGAACCATTCCAACTCTCCCCCCGCCCCCAAGACAGGCTTCCTCCCACCCATCCCCACCTCTTGGGGCAGCTCCTCCCTCCAATGGGGCCAACTGATGCAGGCCCCACACTCTAAATTCAGTCTTCCACTGAAGCCAGACCCAGAGCCCACTCCCACCTCTCCCCCCACACCCTAGGGAACTGGACCATTTTGGGGTGAGTTGCACTAGAATGGAAACCAGACACTGACTGCCACTGAACTCACATCCACACCAAGCCAACCCCCTGTCTCACTCCCTACCAGCTATGAGCAGTAATGACTCTGGTTTGACACTGCATCCTAGATAGAAACCTGATCAGCCCTATCACCTCAGACCTGGCAAATGCTGAGATTGTTTTTAACTGTAAGCAGGGTCAGGATAAGCTCTACCCTGACAACTGGTGGTGAACTGGGGCGAGTGGTGCAAAGAGACTTCAGAGGCTGATCTTATTTGCATATATATGCCTAATTTGCATAGACACACCCACCCCGCCTAGTATGTGCTCACAGCAGCCCAAATGGTCACTTTGGCCACTGTGGGATCCCCAGTCTCTCTGTTATTGAGGCAGGGGGGATAAAAGT
The DNA here is from genome assembly GCA_032595735.1 of Pelochelys cantorii. Classification (NCBI taxonomy): domain Eukaryota; kingdom Metazoa; phylum Chordata; order Testudines; family Trionychidae; genus Pelochelys; species Pelochelys cantorii. Next base: position 4,228,403 of record CM064345.1, on the reverse strand, counting down.
GTTGTTACTCTGATTATGTGAATCAAGGACAATGGAATGGTGGAACTGTTTATGACAGAGGGATTCGCCATAAACTAAGTAGCACTCGCTAGACAAGGGGCATGGGTTCCAAAGTGAGTCAAGTTCAGGGAGGCTGGGGATAGGTCTTTGTACTTGGTGGTGGGGTACTGTGTGAGGGTCTAAACACCCCCAGTTGCAGTCCTTCTTTTCTCCACTGTGGAATATCAGAACTAATTTGGTTTTTATTAGGAGTCTAGTTGTGAACTGATGAGTCAATTTCATTGTGGGCCAGTAGTACACTAATACTGTGGCTCCTCTCTTATAAACAGGACTTGTTGAAATCACTATGGCTTCAGGGAGCCTGGGGCTATACTGTGCTACTAGCAGAGCAGCTTGCGGGGACAACCAGCAGGCAGACAGCAGAGCAGTTTGTCGGGATGACTGGCAGGTGCAGGTGGACAGCAGAGGGGTTTGCCGGGATGACTGGTGGCTGGTAGGAGCAGCAGCAGACAGCCAGTGGAGCAGCTGCAGGAGCAACCAGCTGGTGGCCAGGGGTGTGGACCGAGATGGCTGGCGGAGCCGGACAGTTCAGGGGACAGCTGAGGTGCTCACTGGACAGTGGGTGGAGTGTGGCGGTGGGCCACGTACGGTGTATCAATCCCCACCCCCTCCAGGTTGGGAGGGTAAAACCCTGCCGGGTGAACTTTTGAACCCTGGGGCGGCACTGACCCAGGGCAGAGACTTTTGGGGTGTTGGACTTTGGGTGATTTTTTTGGGGTTGCTGGACTCAAGAGACTCTTGGGGTGTTGGACTTTTGGGACTTTGGGTGATTCGTGGCTGGGGGGGGGGTGAGACTCTTGTTTGGTTTACGAATCTGAGTTGTGGTGTTTTCCCAATTTAATGCTGATGTCGGTTACCTCATGTTATTAAAGGTTTGCTGCTATACTGAGGCTCTGTGCTTGCGAGAGGGGAAGAATTGCCTCTTTGAGGCATCCAGAGGTGTATGTAAGATTTCCCAGGTCACTGGGTGGGGGCTCGAGCCGGTGTTGTATTACCTTGTTGGGACGAGACCCCTAGATACTGAACCCGGCCCTTGCAGCTATTAACTCGGCCTGGCAGAAGGGTTACATAACATAGAGGTTAAATTGGGAGCCATGTGTTTTGGGGACGGAGGGGGGGGGAATAATGTAGGGAGGGGCTGGCCATGGGTATTTGTCCTGTAAATGTTGGCCCCATAGGGATGTCCTCTGCTCTCCCCTTCCCCCCCCCCAAACACAGTCCTTTGACCATTTCTAGGCAAACAGATTCCCCACTGGCTGCTAGGCAGGGCAGCCCGTCCCCCTCTCTGATCCCATGGGCTGGGGGGCTGCCAGTGTCTCTCTCACCTTCCCCCCGCCCTTCCCCTGCCCTGGGGCTCTCCCCTTCCCAGTCAGGCTGCACTTGCTCCCATATTCTCCCTCCAGCCTCCCCGCAACCCCTCTCCCACATCCTCTTTGCATCTCTTCATCTCCCCACTCAGTCTCCCCCTGTCCCAGCTCTGCCAGCCCAGCCCCAGAATTCTTGCCCTGACCCTATTCCTGTGTGTTCCCCCTGCTCCCCTCCTGCACCCCACAGCCTCTCCCATCCCCCTGCTCCTCCCTCACTGCCTCCTGGCTCTCATAGTCCTCTCGCCCCCTTCAGTCCCCCTCCTTCTCCCCAAATGTGGCTGCCCCTACAAACCCTGGGTCTGGCAGCAGCTTCCCTCTACCCCAAGCAGGGACTGGCAACAGCGCCACAGGGAGCAGCCTGGGGCAATTGGTTCATAGAGAGCTGCTCCCTAGCAGACTAGGCTACTTAGGGAGATTCTAGGGTCAGTGAGCATACTCAGTAGTTCTGCTGAAGCCACTGCCCTTCGCCCTGCCCACATTTTCTATAATAATCATAATAATAGAATCACAGAACACTAGAACTGGAAGGGAGGTCATCGAGTCCAGTCCCCTGCCCATCTGCTAGCAGCTTTTGACGGGGATTAAAAAGGGAGAAAGGGGGCAAAACGGAGGAATGGGGTGGCCAGGGTCTGAGCAGAGGGCAGACATTTACTGGCCTGGGGGATCAAGTCACTAGAGTGAGGCAGAAGGGGCGTGTAGGGGAAAATCAGGAAGGGGGGTGGGAGCTGGGGTTTAGGTGGCGGGGAGGGGGAGACACTGCCAGCCCCTGTGCAGGGGTTTTGCCACCACACAGAAAGGCTCATAGGGGGTGATAGTTACCTCAGTGGGATGAGCCACCTGCTGAGTGTGCAAAGGCAGAGGTGGGTGGCAGAGAGGGGTTTAATTGCCTCTCTCTGGGTGCTGTGTAGGAACACAGGGCAACTTCTTGGCTGTGTTCTTAAAGGTGCAGCTGTCCTAATTCATTAGTTCTCACTGATAGACCCCCTCAGCACCTTTCTATCTGTGCTGCTACACGGACAGGAGACAGAATGCCCTAAAACATTCAACATGCAGCATTGGAGGGAGTGTGTAACACGTTGTGAATATTTAAAAGACGCTTATTAGTTCCCTCCCCCCTTCCTGGTCCCTATTCCCGAGTGTCTAGGAGACGGTTTGGAAATCTAGGCGAACAGTGGTCAGTGCTTTGCCAGTGAAACCCAGCCACACTAGTCAGTGTTTAACATTGGCCTTTGCCTGCATTTCCCCAGCCAGCTCTGCGCAGTCAATATGCTGACGTGAAGTCTTGTAACAGTTCACATATTTGTCTTATCAGCTGCTGTGATTCCCTGAATTGCACGCCTGTCCTTGTAACCATTCCAATGATAGGTTTGCTCCTTCGCAAATGTTCTGTCTATTACTTGTATTACTCTGTGCAATGCACGTCACTCGGCTATTTGTTTTTATTTTAATAGCTAATGTTCAAAATCATGTAAGTAAATAACAGTTACTGATTTTAGCAATTCTTTCTGTGATTCTCTTGTAGCACTTGCTGCCTTTTATTTGCATTGTTATTGCCCTGTGTTCTTGGTGACCCCTGTGTTAGACATTCAGCTGATGAAATAGTGTTTTGCTCACTATAACTGAGTTGTGTTTTGCTCATTGTAATCAATTTGGCTGGTGTTGGCTGGCGTCTGTTGGGTCACCTCTTCCCCACCCCCAGTACCAGGAAGGGAGGCAAACTCTGTGACTGTACCTCTTAACTCAGGGTCTGCCCTGACCAAGGGCAGCAACTATGAGTGGGGTACAGAAAAGGGTGGGCATGTGAAGGAGACATTTACATTGCTGGACTTAAGTACCTGATAGGAAAAGGATTTTGCCAAGCCTACTAGGGATGGGACATTTACTTGTGGTTTTGCCTATGAACTCTGTTTGTGGTATTTTCCCAAATTAATACCATGTTACTTCCCTCCTTTTATTAAAGGTTTTCTTTTTACACTCAGACTCTGTGCGTGCGAGTGGGGAAGCATCGCCCCTCAGAGGCACCCAGGGATCTGTGTGAATTTCCCAGGTTACTGGGTAGGGGCTCAAGCCAGTTCTGTCTGAGATGGATGGAGAGGAACCCCTAGATATTGAACCCAGCCCTGGCTGCTGCAGGCACTACCTGGCAGAAGGGTTACAGGAGAAAAGGGAGCAAATATTAAAAAAGAAAAACTAGAATCTAATTTTTGTTCAATAATACATAGTTAAAAATTGAAAAATAAGCAAAATATTTGAAACAAAACAAAAACTTAAAATATAATTTCACAACACTAGTACCATTTTTGAATCACTGAACTCCTATAAGTTTCCTCTTCTTGCCCCTTAAATGGCATTTTAACCAGGAAGAAATGATCTGTTCCACTCATCTGATGAAGTGGGATTTATCCTAAAGCTCATGATCCTACACCTTTGTTAGTCTGTAAGGCAGGGCTACTCAACATGTGGCCCACGCCGCATGCGGCCCGCAGCCCGTTTGCAGCCCGCGGTGCAGTTTGGGTTTATGTAGGGCTCAACACGTGGCCCACGGGTGGGAGCCAAAACAAAAAAGTAGTCAATATAATGGTCTTCGGTTGCTATGTGTTTTAGTAGTTAAATTCTTGGACTGTCATTGCTTATTAAAAGTGTTGTCATGTGGGTGGAAATAGGGTAAATATCGCATTTTATTAATATCAGCAGACTGACTTAATGAGGCCTTTGTGTTGTATAGTTTTCCTTAATCTTTGTATTCATGCCCGTCAGTGTGAAATAAGCTATTTCCATATATATTTGCATGTATATGCAACCACACTTAAGTTGCGGCCCTCAGCATGTGCTGTGAGTATCGTTGCGGCCCCCGGGGCTTCCAAAGTTGAGTGGCCCTGTTCTAAGGTGTCACAGGAATACTCGTTTTTAATTTTTTTTTAGTATGGCTTGAAGTCCCTACTCAGTGACATTTTTGAACACATGATCAGCTTTCGGCACATGCTTCATTCTCACTGATTTCAGAAAGAGAACAAGCTGCAGTTTTCTGCTCTGATTGATCCTGAGCATGATTTTATTCTTTACAAAAGCAAAAGAATTCATTCCCACAGTCAGGAGATTGAAAACTGCAATGACAGCAGGCAGAAACCTAGACTGTTGGCAGCTGGTTTGGTGCAGTAAATTAATTACCTGTATTCAAAATATAAGAAGTTATTTGTTACAGATCTCCCCAGAAAACAGGATAAGGTGCACTGTTCTTCAATAATATGCAAGGAGTTAGTTCGAATTAACGTTTAACTGCCGCGTCTAGACGCGGGCAGTGAGTTCGGACTAAGGGGGATTTAAAAATGGCGGCGCCCGGGAACATGCAAATGAAGCCCGGGATATTTAAATCCTGGGCTTCATCTGCAGCTCTGGTTGCCCTCATTTGCCTGCCTAGCTCGAACTAACGAGCTTGTGTAGACATACCCCAAGAGAGAAATTGCTAATTCAACAAGCTGGAAGAGTCTCATGTAACATTCTGCTATGCAAATAACCTGCAGAGCAGTGCATTTGACCATAAATTTGTCACTTCACCAAATGAAGCACCTTTGCCTGTCCCTAGCCTGGCTGTTGGTTCTGCCCCCTGTCCAACCCCTACCTCTGCCTGTCAGTTCTGCCCCAACCCCACATCACTTCTGCTCCAAGGGCCTCGTGCAGTCCCCACATCTGCCCCTCAGGGCCCCTCAGCCGCTCCTGCAACCACAGGGGTTCTTCCCCCTCCCCCTCCCATCCCTGGGGCTGCAGAGAGGAGTGATGAGCATGAGTGGGTTGCAGAGTTGAGGAAGCAGAGGGCTGGTTAGACAGGAGTCCTCCAGAGTCAAAGAGACTGGAGTGTCTGGGACTAAAATGTAGCCTATAGACTAGAGCTAACCTGTTTGCTTGCCTATAGATAGCTATATGCTTTCTTATGGCTCGTTTGTTTTATTATAGTGGTTTATATCAAACTAATTTGGCTGTAACACAAGAGACCTACAGGCCATATCCTGTATGTTAAACTAAGGTAAGTTAGTATATTTGTCTGGGACCTTTCATCCAGATAGCACAGTTAGCTTACAGATGTCTGGGACCTTTCGCCCCGACAGCAAGGGCATGTCTACACAGCAGGGCTAAAGCCGAAATAAGCTACGCAACTTGAGTGACATCAATTGCGTAACTTAAGTCAAAATAGTTTATTTCGGTTTCTGTTGCTGTCTACACAGCAGAAAGTCCAAGAAAGAGCACTCTTCCTCTGACTTCCCTTACTCCACCACAGGGTTACAGGAGTCGGGGTAAGAAGCCCTCCAGCTTGACATTATGTCAACACTATGTCAAAATAACTTCTTGTAGTGAAGACATGGGCTTTGTTAATAACATCAGTTTGGGGTTGCCAGGTGTCCGGTTTTGAACCGGACAGTCCAGTATTTGAGCTTTCTGTCCGGGAAACAAATTGAGAATATACCAGACATATAAATGTCCGGTATTTTCTAATTAAGTTTTTATTAATATCATGAGTATCAGTACATAGTTGCATACCGCCTGGCTGGTAGACACGCTCACACTGCATGAGCATGTCTACCAGCCAGGCAGTATGCAACTACGCAGTAGAGAGGAGCGGGGTGGAGGTGGGGCAGGATGGAATCCCCAGGGCCAGACTCACCCGTGCATCCCGCCAGGACTGTGTGCGGGACAGGCAGCACTCTGGGATCTGCCCCACTCCCCCGCCGGCCAGCCCCGCTCCCCAGCGGCCGGTTGCCCCCTGGCCAGCCCTGCTTCCCGGAGGCCAGTTCCCCCCCGGCCAGCCCTGCTTCCCCCGGCCCCCCTCCTGGCCAGCGCTGCTTCCCGCTGGCCAGTCCCCCCTCCCCCTGATCTCCCCCAGCTAGCCTCACTCCCCTCCTGGCCGGTTTCCCCACCCCACCACCACATCTGAGATCAAGTGTGTCCGGTATTTTTTTTAAACTATCTGATAACCCTATGTCAGTTATTTCAAACTAACACTGCTGAGTAGACAGAGCTCAAAAGGCAACTTGCATATGTTCAGGACCTTTCACCTGGATAGGTGGTGATAAGATAGTGACTTTTCATGGAATAGGGGCTTCCAAAAACACCCTCAAATGTAACAACTACACCACAAGCAGAACAAAAATAACATATAAATAACGTAGGTGAGAATGATCCAATATCACAGGCCCTTACATATGGGGGGGGTGCGCAAATGTTTTGGACACCCCCCCACCCAAGGTTCCCCATGGTCCGCTGAACTATGAAGGGGGGGAATCAGCCCCTTCCCTACACTGGTGTAGTGACAGAAGCAACTGCATGTCAGAATTCACTACTTAGTCTATGTCTACACTGCAATGTTAAATCAGAAATAGATATGCCATTTGTGGTATGCACATTGCTTATCTTTTTCCAATTTACTTTCGAAAGAGGCTCTTTCAAAATTTGGCACATCTACACAGTGCCAAATTTCAAAAGAAAGTGCTCTTTCGACACATCCTTTATTCCTCGTAGAACGAGATTTACAGGGCTGGCGAAAGAGCGTGTCCGCTTTTTCAGAATTTTTTTTTTTTTTTTTTTTTTTTTTCGAAAAAGCAGATGCTGTTCCTTGGATGCAGTGTTGCTTTTCCGAGATATCCCGAAAAAACAATGCAGTCTAGACGTAGCCTGAGAGGGTATTGAGCATGCTCAGTGTAAGAGCTGCTGTGACTGCTGCCCTCACATGGATTCAGATACTGCTTCTGGCTCTTTACAAGCATTAAAAAGAGGTTCTGGGACAAATCACAGCAGGAGGTGGGGATGGGCAGGGTGTGAGCAGGGGTCAGGAATTAACCGGCCTCGGGGGGGGGGGGGGTCAAGTAACTTTAGGGTGAGACAGAAGAGGGGCTGGAAGGGAAAAATCAGGTGGGGGGGGGGCTGGAGCTAGTGTTTGATGCGGGGGGTGCTCCCATCCCTTGTGTGGGAGTTTTAGCCCCCACACAGGGAGGGACAGTGGAGGTAACAGTTACCCAGGGGGGTGAGCCAGCTGCCAAGTGTGCAAAGATATGGGGGGTAGAGAGGTAGGGGGTTTTATTTCTCCTCTCAGGGGGTGTCAGACCAATGCGGGAACACAGAGCAGCTTCCTAACTGCGCTCTTAAAGGTGCAGCTACCCTAATGCCTTGGCTCTCCCCTCTAGCCCCGCAGCACCTCTCTCTCTGCACTGCTACAGCCCAGGACACAGGGTGCTTCAGGGATGCAAGTGCAGGTACTGTTCCCAACAAAATTAATGGCCAAAATTCATTTGGTTTGACCTATGGCTTGTCAGCTTCCCTGTCCCTGAGAGCCTGCCAGCTAAGGCCTGGCTGACACTAGAAGAGGTTTGCTGACACAGATTTGCCCTGCAATGGAATTCTGTTGCTTCCTGTGAAGGTCTCCCACAGCCCTTACACTGAGGAATGGATTTCACCTTGGCTGTGTGATTCTTGGCTAATTATTACAAGAATACCTCACTTGTATAGAGCACTTTTCTCATCTCTCCCTCTCTGAGTGCTTTATAGAGACGGGCAGCATTGTTAGCCTTATTTTATAGATGGGGAAACTGAGGCACAGAAAAGTGATGGGACTTGTTCAAGGTCACTTAGCAGGCCAGGGTATGGCTAGGAACAGCACTCAGCTCTTCCTGAGTCCCCATCTAGTGCCACTAAGACAACTGCCTCAAGAGTTATCATGTGGGCACCTAATTCCCAGTTATATATGTATATATATGGAGATACACATATCTCATAGAACTGGAAGGGACCTTGAGAGGTCATCGAGTCCAGTCCCCTGCTCTCATGGCAGGACCAAGTACCATCCCTGACAGATTTGCCCTAGATCCCTAAATGGCTCCCTCAAGGATTTAACTCAACCCTGGGTTTAGCAGGCCAATGCTCAAACCACTGAGCTAAATGGCCTGCTACTCTATGCAGGAGTCTTCCTGGAAAGTGTCAAACTAGTATTGGGATACCGTTCCAAGTGCTGCCATAGGCTTTGCATTCCAGCATTTCAGGCGTTCTCTAATTCCCAGTGCCCTGAAAGGCAAAGCATGAGTTAGAGCAGCCCTGTGACTGCTCTTATTTACATTAGGACTTAGGTACGCCTCCAGTTGTTTCATAAAGGGGGAACACAAAAGCTGAAAGCTATATTTTCTGCTTACATTCCCCCTCAATCCTGCCGCAAAATCAGGGCTGGGACAAATGAGAATTGGGACATGAGTGTCTAAAATAGAAGAGAGAACACAGTGTATGAACCAGCCTAGCATAAATTAATTAACAAATTAAGTGAAGAAAGAGCTAATAATCCTTTTAGGAAGATAGGATATTTTTATACTCCAGTATTTTACTTTAAAAACCAGATAATCAAGTCCACACAGGGGTTTTATATCCCACCAAGAAACTATCATGTTTACTTAGTGAATTAAGCACCTGCTGAAAATAAATAAGGAGCAGTTAGAAGATAACCCTGTTGGCAGGCAAGTTGTAAGCATTCAGAACGGAAGGTTTTAGATGCTGTGAATGATTTTGGACACAAAAAGCTACATTTGCCTTTCTAGTCTTCCCCTCCCCCCCCTTCACTTTTGCACTGGCAGCCAAGTGAAGCTAGAAATGCACCTTCATTACACATACAAATGTCTGTGTGTATATGACAATTATGCAGTTATCCTATTTAGTTGCGTACACGTGGCCTTATTGTGCATGCAGAGTGGGCATCTGCCCATTGCTGCATGTGCAAATTGGATTCAAGATGGCATTTGCAGTACATTCAAGTTTTGAGAAAGGAGAGAAAATGCTAACTGGCCAAGAACACAAAGCTGTCAAAAGAGACAGGGCCTTGCTCCCGAGGAAAGGAATGGGGCTAATCAGACCCAGCCTTCCCCCAGCCTGCCAGAGCACAGGGATGGGAGGCTCAGGCAACACGCTACTCCTGCCTTAACCTGGCTGGCCGGAGCACACTTACTTGGGGAACCATGGGGGGTGGTGCGTTCACACCCTTATGGTCCACATTTACAAAAAAAGCAACACCCCCTCCCCCACAGAAATTACTGCATATGGGCCTGTATCATGAATATGTATGTATATGCCATCAATATGTACAAACATGTTACATGTGTCCAGCCTATGGAGTAAGTGTGCCCCAATAATTTGTGGATGAGGAAGTTAAAATTGGGCATAGAGGGAGGGCTGAGGCCCTCATACGTATAAAACAGGGTGCCTGGAGCTTGTGTTAGGGAGAAAAGAGGAGAAGAGATAGAGAGAGAAAGAAAGGAGGACAGGAGAAGTTAGAGATTAGTCTCTAAACTTTGTCCTTAAACTTTTTTTTTCTAATAGTCTCTTAGGGTATGTCTACACTGAAAGTCTATACAAGCCGTGTAGATGCGCCAAATTTCAAAATAAGCTATTTCAAAATAAAATTGCATATCTTATTTTGAGTTTAGGGTGCAGTATAGATGCACCCTTAGTTTAATCTAGATTTAGGTCAGTCTGTTAGGTAAACTAAGTTAGCTTCAATAAGCTTTTAGCATTAGCCTTTGCACCTCTCAGCTGAGAACTGAGAAACCTGGACCTGACCTGCTGTACCAGAAGCAAGGCTCGTCCTTCGTCTCTTTTCACCAGGTTATCAAGATCGGGTATTAACCACTGCTTATAGAAATAATGCCATATGCCCAACTCCTTTTGTGCCAATCTCTGTTTAATGAATTGATCACTCAACAGCTGTTGCCCATCAGTACACACAGACACATACAACCCCCCCACACCAATTAAGCATGTAGACATGTCCTCCTTGTCTAAACACTTTGAAGTGTCTGTCCCCAGTTCAGCGATTAAGTTCATCCCTATTCAACAATACACATAAAACAGTTGCTTCACTGCAAGCACATTCATGATTCCCACGGATTCTGTATAAAACTGGACTTTTTCCCCATAAGGCTCTCAAAACAAGAGGATTCGGTGCACCCTCCTCCACCCCAGGAAAAAGCAAGAAAAATAGTGGCAAAAGGCAAAAAACTGCAATCAGAGCCCTGCAAATCCTTGGATATCTGCTTTATAGCTGCAGGTATCTGCATCTGCAGATGTGTGGCTCATTTTTGCAGATACGGATACAGATGTGGAAACACATTTTTTATCTAGAACCTTGCATATTTGCAGTTATCTGCTTTATATCCATGGGTATCTGCATCCACTGATGTGGATATCCAGGGCTCAGTTTTGCAGCACTGATACAGATAAGGATGTGGATAAATTTTGTATCTGTGCAGGGCTCTATAGTAATGGCAGTTGGGTTTGCAACTGAATGTTTCTTTCACTGTGCTAAATACAGGAAGTTATTTTGTTACAAATCTTTCTTTGCCTTTACTGAGTGTAGGATCTGGCCCAGAGCTCATGAACAAAACACAATAACAATATAAATGAACGGCGAAGCCAAAATGTTATAAAAATGGCTTTGCACTACGAAAATGATTTGAAATGTATTTGAAACGTATTTTGTATGTACATATAACATAAAAAGTAACAGAAATTCTCATGGGATTATCTAATCTTTGTATTATTAACAGTCGTACAAAAAATCAGTGGCTCTTACGGATGCAATAAGTCCTTTAGCTCAATGGCTTTTGGGCAGTCAAGATTCACTTACCTGATTTGAGAAGTTTTATGACCTTTAGGGTATGATCTGGCCTTCCAAAATCCTCATACAGTAACCGATAATTTATATTCCAGTGCCCATTCCATTGTATCAATTTGCACAGCTGTGTCTAGCTGTAAAATAGCTGCAGCGTTTTATTGTAGCTTTTCCTTACAGTTTTTAAAGAAATCCATTTTGTTCCACACTGGGACATGCGTTTTTCTCCTTTGGCTGAGAATGGCTGAGTTTGAAACAGCAAGTACTAGAGGAAATAACCGTTCTGATATGGGGAAATGAGTCATCTCTTAAAGAAACAGCCACATTCCTGCTAAAAGAGAAGTGTCAGCAGCAGTAGATGAAAAGGTCCACATAACACAAATCACCTGAGTGCAGTAAGGATTTTGAAGGGACTCTTCTTGGAGTTTGTTTGTTTGGTTTTTTGTGAACGGCAGCAAATGTCACATATAATAATAATTACTTTTTACAGCTGATCATCACAATAAAAATTCTCCTGTGGATAATTAGGAACAGGATGAGCTGGGTCTGGGTCCAGAGTCACATTCTCTGGGGAAAGAGAGAATCAGAACATTAGGAGCCAAGCTCAGCCTGGGAGAGGTTGGGACCATTTCTCACGCTTTCCAGCAGCCCCTTTCCAGCTGGGGAATCCTGGATCCCAGGGAGCCCCTGGAGTGGACACCTGACTGATTCCTCTGTCTGATTCCCAGAAACAGATCAGTAGAGAGAGCTAGAGGAAAGAGACTGAGTCTGCTGGGTGGGTGCTGTGAGGAGGCTGGAAACAGATTTAACCACCCTGGGAGCCCCTCATCCCTCAGCTAGTCCTCCCTGCCTTGTCCTGGGAGAGGCGGGGAAGAGGTGGCATTGGGGAGTGGCCGCTCCAGG